>JAJAGP010003921.1:0-61220 GCA_025084515.1 Ancistrus triradiatus | reverse complement strand
CTTTGATAGATCCCTGATCTTTAAATAAAACAGGGTGCCCACTCACACCTGATTGTCATCCCATTGATTGAAAACACCTGACTCTAATTTCACCTTCAAATTAACTGCTAATCCTAGAGGTTCACATACTTTTGCCACTCACTAATATGTAATATTGGATCATTTTCCTCAATAAATAAATGACCAAGTATAATATTTTCGTCTCATTTGTTTAACTAGGGTTCTCTTTATCTACCTTTAGGACTTGTGTGAAAATCTGATGATGTTTTTGGTCATACCTATGCAGAAATATAGAAAATTCTAAAGGGTTCACAAACTTTCAAGCACCACTGTATTTACATTTACAGCATTTAGCAGACACCCTTATTCAGAGCGACTTACAATTGATACAGTCTTACAATCCAAGCAATTGTGGGTCTTGCTCAAGGACCCAACAGTGGCAGCTTGGCAAAGGTGGGATTTGAACCCTGGACCTTCTGGTCCAGAGCCCAGTATCTTAACCGCTAGGCTACCACAGTCTCACACACGTGTTTATATATTATACAACAAATGCTAATAGTCTATTATATTGGTATAAATGTGGGACTGACAAAGTATACAGGTTTTTGAGGTATCTTAGTCTGTTGTAATGCCATTATCTGGTCTTAACCTTCAATATTGGCTCCATTTCTGGATAAGGATGTCTGCTAAATGACATATACCTGTTACATTTCACACTCACCTCCATGTCACCTGCTCTCTCTGCCCTGTCAGCATCCTGTCTCTCATTCTCTTTACTCTGAATGCACCAGTGTGAACATGAAATAAATGTCAGTAAACCAGTATTTCTTGCCATGAAGTTCTGGAATGGATTAGTGACCATTTCTGATCTGACTGGCAATTATTAGATCAGAAAACTCTGATTCATCTCTTGTACTACTCTATAGGTCTGTCATCTGACTCATTCTCCTGTACTGCTCTCCACTTACCTTGCCTTCTTTTTTCTTTTACTGCCCTCCAAAAAACCTGGCGAATGCCACCGCCACCCTTCCTCTTGCTCATAATGACTCTCTGTGATTGAAATCTGAGTGTAGTAACAAATATAACCACTGGCACAAACACTAATAACTCAATGAAATCTACTCCCGTCTGCTACACGTTACATACGCCATTTACATACAGTAACTGACACTTTAATTACACTTCGCGTCGGTTATTTTTAACTCATATAACGTAACGAAATTAACGTTAGTGGAATAATCCCGTGAGCTGTTGGTCGCTGTGTGAACGGTATGGCTAATGAACCGTCTAAGTAACCCAGATGTTACAGCTGAGCACCCGCTAAGTCAGTCCGTTTTCATCAGAAATGTTTGTTTCGACTTTACAGAGTTAATGACACTTTTTAAAGCAAAAATATTATTTATTTCCACAATTCCAGTTCCAGCACGAAATGACATACTGACGTTAGCTTTTGATGTGAGCAAAGCGGTGATGTGAGTGTTGCTGGTATGCTGTCATAACAGTACGCGTCCCATCAACAGTTAATGGAAACACTGAGAGGTTGCCAGATCCCGCGGGTAGCACACGCCACCAGTCCAAATGTTGCGAATTGAACTAAGTCGGGTCGAATAAGCTTACCTGGCAACCGTGAAGCACTGACACATTAGGGTTTATTTATTTGTATTCTTTGTATTATTACTTGTATTATTGATCAAGGTCTGAAAACACTTGCATCTTCTTTGTTGTTTTGACCAGTTGTCATTTACAGCGAATTGTCATTGTAAATTTATAGTATATAACAAAAATCATAAATTTTACTCAAACACATACAGTATATATAAATAATAAAACCACAGAAACTGATGATTTTATAAAAGCAAGGTTTTCACATACGTAATAAATTAATATATTAATTTAAGAATTTAATTGTAATTTATGGTGGAAAATAAGTATTTGGTCAATAACAAAAGTTCAACTTAATACTTTGTAACATAACCTTTGTTGGCAATGACAGATGTCAAACGTTTCCTGTAAGTCTTCACCAGGTTGGCACACACTGTAGCTGGTATTTTGGCCCATTCCTCCATGCAGATCTCCTCTAGAGCAGTGATGTTTTGGGGCAACACGGACTTTCAACTTACTCCACAAATTTTCTATGGTGTTGAGGTCTGGAGACTGGCTAGGCCATTCCAGGACCTTGAAATGCTTTTTACAGAGCCACTCCTTCGTTGCCTGAGCGGTGTGTTTGGGATCATTGTCATGCTGGAAGACCCAGCCACGTTCCATCTTCAATGCTCTCACTGATGGAAGGAGGTTTTTTTTGGCTTAAAATCTCACGATACATGGCCCCGTTCATTCTTCCCTTAACACGGATCAGTCGTCCTGTCCCCTCTGCAGAAAAACAGCCCCAATGCATGAGGTTTCTACCCCCATGCTTCACAGTAGGTATGGCACAACTCAGAATTTTTCTTTCTCCAATCACGGCGAGTTGAGTTTTTACCAAAAAGCTTTGTTTTGGTTTCATCTGACCACATGATATTGGAATTTTTTTCTCATTTTGTCACAGTTGAAGTGTACCTATGATGAAAATTACAGACCTCTCTCATCTTTCTAAGTTGGAGAACTTGCACAATCAGTGACTGACTAAATACTTTTTTGTCCCACTGTGTGTATATATATATATATATATATATATATATATATATATATATATATATATATATATATATATATGTTGTGTATATATATTTGTAGACAGATTTAAAGAGGATCTGAGCCAACAAGTACTGAGATTTCTCATTTTCATTGATGTGAAGAACGTCAAAAGATGACGGCTGTTTTTTTAACACGAGATGTTTGGCCCACGGTATTGAGCGATTCAAGCTGGAGGGTTTGCACCAACTCGCCAAAACCAACCACGATTTTTGACAAGAACCCGGTACATGCAGTCGTTGCAGAAATCCAATCTGTTGGACACAGTCAATAACTACTGTATATAGTTGTGATAGTTATAAGGTTTTACATTGTTTCAGAAGATTCCAGAATATTCTGGAAGGCTCTGGAGTATTCCAGAAGGTGGTTTAAATGTTCTGGGATGTTCAAGGATGTTTTTAGAAGGTGGCAGACTGGCCGTAGGTGGGTTTGTTATCAATAGTTGGCAGGTGAGGGCAGACAGCTGCATTCCTAATGAGGTGTGGGACCTTGAACAAAGTGTAAACCTGTTTCCGATTTAAACTATATCTTATATAGAACACACTGTACCATTGTCAGGTGAGCCACCCTAATGCTGGTGCTTTGATACTGTTGTTGAATGCAAACCAGCTTCATCTAATTTTTTAACTTTTAATGAAGTAGACTATCATAAGTGTTTCCATTCGCGATTCTAATCATTTGCCGGGTTCGAATGTACAGTATTTATGAGCAGCACCCCATTCGGCACTCATTACCGAGTGCTTATTGAATTCCTTTGGCAGACTAGGGGACTTTATGTCGGAATATATGGCCGCGAGCCAACATCGCTCCTTCAGACCAATGCAGGCGGGAATTTCTGGGCCCTGGATGGCTGATGGATCGCTGCTACCTGCCAGCTAATGAGCACCTTACCTTCTTGATTACCATTAAGGATGAATGGTGATCAATTCGGTCAGGTCAAAGTATTCGGAGTTCATAAAATATTCTACCAGTAGTCACAAACAGCCGAGATATTTTGGCGTTCCGCAGCACGCGTGACTACGTTACGCAGGTTTTAATCAGGTTTATTGCTGCGTATGAGCCGGAATTGAAACTCGAGGACTTCTGTGTGCTTGGAGGCAGGAAATGAAAATGGTATATCTTCAAGGCACATGAATTATTAAGGGGCAAACCATAGAGCAGTCCTGCAGTAGGAATTCACGGTTATGGACACGTATAAAAAAGTATATCGCACTCTTTTAAACTAATATAAAACTATGTTGAAAATGAAGCTGTAGTGTCCATAGAGACGCATGGATTGAACTGAAGTTGTTCTGGAATGTCAATTGTCACAAACTGGGACCAAATGGCTGCTGAGGCACATAGGTTGCAACATCGGAAGCAGCATCAGCTCAAGAACTCTTATGAATTGTGTTTATATGGAACCACATAAGGGTAAAATCCTTAAGCACAAATGACAAACATCATCTCCTTGACGTAAAGCACACCACTGTTGGTCTCTAGAGTGGATTGCATTCTCTGAAGTGATGAATCCTGGTTAGGTGGATGCCACTAGAACAGCAAAATGCACTGCTACAACTGTAAAGTGTCATTGATGGTGATGGTTCAGTGCTTAAGACCATGGGCTATTAATCAGAAGGTTGTGGGTCCAAATCCCACCTGGGGATTTGCCATTGTTGAGCCTTTCACCAAGACCTATCTCCTCCTGCCTCATGTTTTTGTCAAACGTAATTAAAACCTGACCTTTTCCTCAAAAAATTAAACATGAAAATAATCCCACCAGCATTCTGACTTGACGGTTCTATTATTTTTTCTCCGCTATTATTTATTCAACACTGCAATCTTTTAGCTTTAAAATAAATTTTAAAAGATTCACAGACAGCCTTCTCATCTATACAACTTTGTTAGTATTCTCTTTACAGTAGCGCTTCTGCACAAACAACATTCAAAATTAAAAGTCGAACAAACGCATCCAACAGTTCCAAGTCATTTTTCTAATCAGGCCGCACCAGCTCTCACACCAGACATTATGTGAAATTTTAATAGAGCCGATTCTTTGCTTTAATAAATAATAAATAAAAGTCCTGTCAGAGTTTATGAAGCCGTTTCGGTATTCTGCTAATAAGTACGTGCGTTCATAAACTCTGACTGAACTCGCCGATGTCTGCTGGCAATGCTAATTAGTGCTTTCTGAGTTTTTATTGAGGGTATTGTAAACGTCATGCGAATGAATAACAGTTAGGAATTTAAATGAGGGCGTTCAAAATGCTTTCTAAAATCCTTTCAGGTTAGCTTATATTAGTTAGTTAGCTAGAATTAGCAGTGAAGAATATAAATATGCTTATATATAACTTAAAAATTCGTTTGGAATTCCTGTCAGGTTAGCAACATAGTACACACACACACACTTATATACAAATATAATACATATATACTGACAAAGAAATTAACAGTTTATAATTTTAAGCGTAGGTTTATTTTAACAGTGAGAGATAAAATATCGAAAAGAAAATCCAGAAAATCACATTATATAAAATGTATAAATTGATTTGCATTTCATTGAGTGAAATAAGTATTTGATCCCCTAGCAACCATTAAGAGTCCTGGCTCCCACATACCAGTTAGATACTCCTCATTTCAACTCGTTTCCCACATTAAAGACACCTGTCTCGACTCTTCACCTGTATAAAAGACACCTGTCCAGAGAATCAATCAATTAATCAATCAGACTCCAACCTCTCCACAATGGGCAAGACAAAGAGCTGTCTAAGTATGTCAGGGGCAAGATTGTAGACCTGCACAAGGCTGGAATGGGCTACAAAACCATAAGCAGGAAGCTGGGTGAGAAGGAGACAACTGTTGGTGCAATTGTTCAAAAATGGAAGAAACACAAAATGACCATGAATCGAGGTATCAAGGATCATGAGAAAGGCGAGAGATTAGCCTACAACTACACGGAAAGAGCTTGTTAATGATCTGAAGGCAGCTGGGACCACAGTCACCAAGAAAACCATTGGTAACACACTACGCCTGCTGAAGAAGGCACATGTGCAGGCCCGTCTGAACACCTCAGTGATTCAGAGAGTGCTTGGGAGAAGGTGCTGTGGTCAGATGAGACCAAAATCAAGCTCTTTGGTATCAACTCAACTCGCCGTGTTTGGAGAAAGAGAAATGCTGATGCTGACCCCAAGAACAACATCCCCACTGTCGAGCATGGAGATGGAAACATTATGCTTTGGGGATGTTTCTCTGCTAAGGGCACAAGACAACTTCACCGCATCAACAGGAGGATGGATGGGGCCATGTACTCTAAAATCGTAAGTGAAAACCTCCTTCCCTTCGCCAGAACACTGAAAATGGGTCGTGGATGGGTCTTCCAGCATGACAGTGACCCAAAACGTACAGCCAAGGCAACAAAGGAGTGACTCAAGAAGAATCACATTAAGGTCATGGAGTGGCCCAGCCAGTCTCCAGACCTTAATCCCATAGAAAACCTGTGGAGGGAGCTGAAGCGACTCAAGCGACAGCCTCAAAACCTTCATGCTTTAGAGATGATCTGCAAAAAGGAGCAAACCAAAATTCCACCTGATATGTGCGCAAACCTGGTCATCATCCACAAGAAACGTCTGACTTCCGTACTTGCCAACAAGGATTTTGGCACCAAGTACTAAGTCTTGTTTTGCTAGGGGATCAAATACTTATTTCACTCAATGATATGCAAATCAATTTATGTACGTTATATAATATGATTTTCCGGATTTTGTTTTTGATATTCTATCTCTCACTGTTAAAATAAACCTACCATTAAAATGATAGACTATTCATTTTTTTGTCAATGGGCAAACTTACAAAATCAGTGATATATATATATATATATATATATATATATATATATATATATATATATATATATATATGTATATGTATTATATGTAGTATAAATATAAAATTAATTTATATATGACATAAAATCTTTTTCATAAAGCCTGTCAGGTTAGCTTCTATCAGTTAGTTAGCTAGCATTAGCAGTGCCTTGTCAGAAGTCCTGTTATATTTATATATGATTTAAATTCCTTTGGGAAATCCTGTCAGGTTAGCTTATATTAGTTACTTAGCTAGTATTAGCAGAGAGATTAGAAACACATTTATATATGACTTATATTAGGTAGCTAGCTAGCGCTAAGTCATATAAAAAGGTGTTTCTACTCTTCCCTACTAATTCCTGCTAACTAACTAATAGAAGCAAAATACATCTATTTAAGTCTTAAAATCCTTAGAGAAATTCTTTCAGGTTAGCTTCTATTAGCTAGTTAGTTAGCATTAGCATCAATGTTTATAAATACATTTTTATTTATGACTGAAAAACCCTTTCAGAATTCCTGGCAGTTTAAATTAGTTAGTTAGTTAGCATTAGCAGCAATGATTATAACACGTTTTATATATGACTTAAAGTCCTTTCAGAAGTCTTGTCAAGTTAGCTAGCATTAGCAGTACAGATTGAACACATTTATACAGTATATGACTTCTAAATGCTGACCAGTTCTTGTTTGCTTGAGGGACACGATGCCCTGTGTTCGGTCATCATATCACCTCGTTAATAAATCCAATATGTTGACTTCATTTGTCAGTAATCTTACCTCTCTGTGCCCAAAGGCACACCATGGAGCAATGTGCTCTTGAAAAGCGAATTTCCTTATGGGACGAATTACCATAAAATTAGCATGGCACTTACAGTGACATTGACAAGGTCTGTCCATACTGTACGTTCGGTTCTTCACAACTACCAACCTTGAACACTTTTAGCTTCTGACAGAGGTCTCATTTGTCTCTTAATTGGACAAGCTCCAAGGTGACACTTTACGGCTATTTGTCACCTCGTGCAACCAAGCACTCGAGAGGAGAGCTGACCATCTATAGCGCTGGCGCACCCAATGTGCTAGCTGTGGCTAGATGAATAATGCTACCCGCTAAGGTTGCGAGAGAAGGGAAATGAATATTTGTCCCTCAAGACCTGATAATTTGTCTTGAATATATATATATTCTGCCCTGCCATAATGGCTTTGACGACTGTCTGTTAGCGGACGCCTTATTGAATGACCAATCGAGTCATTGTTCGTAAAGCAATTTGTTTTTGTCTAATTTTCTTGACAATGGTTGGATTTATTATCACTTTAAGGGGCAATAATTCTTATTTATGTACACCACCGTGTAAGGGATGTGTGGTCCTGAGGATCTGAGTGACAATCAATTGGACTGAATGTTAATTATGACATAATTAATAAAGCAATAAAGGGAATCTATAATGATACCTGCATAGCAATTCAGATGTTCTGTTATATCCAAGCAATTGTGGGTTAAGGGTCTCTCCAGGGGTGGGATTTGGACCCTGGACCTTCAGGTCCACAGTTTTGACTGACCAAACTCATTCCGTCGTTTCAACGTGTCAGAGCATATTCACGTTTGAACCACTGCTTCAAACAAATCTGTGATGCATAATTTTCCATATGACAATGTACAGGTACACACTATTTAACATCCATGCATCATCCATCATCTTTAACAACCGAGGTTTTAAGAATTATAGGAAATAAAAATCTGTCTTAAGCCAATCGTATTCATGTCTGAATGACAGAAAACGAGTACGACCAAAGCCATGCAACACCTGCTGACAGAAATGAAGATCGCTGTTTTGTAAGGCAGTCAAGTTTATAAAAGACACAAAGACACGAATGACTGAATTGTACAGTACTAAATGTTTTCATATTGTGTTTTAATTAAAATGTATTGCTTAAAACAAAACACAATGTGCAAAGTCCCTAAAAGTTGACTATGGTGATGTCCGGTCAGCGTCCATTTCAGTGAAAGTCCGGACTCACAGTATGCAAAGCGGACGTTAAACGGCTCATACCTGTACTCAACTGAGGGGGCGGGACCCTACTTTTGCCACCTTTAGCCCCCGGTGGCGATTTACCTAGGTGTGGCTGAAGAATGAACCCTAATAAGAAGGGGAGGCCACATATTTTGGCCGCTTAATGCTAGTTCAACTCGGTTGTAGTCGTGTGTCGTTATGTCAACGCGTTCTATCGACAGTGTCGTGATTATTTTCCAGAACGTTCCTTATTCTCAGAGTCCATCATTAGTTTATGAGTATCAGCAGGGTATTAGATGGAGCGCGAGCACCGCCCAGTTGTACCTGCGCGAGCGCCGCTCCAGCAGGCTATATGAGCGCGCGCTGTTCCGCTCTCACCCGTTTGGCCAGAAGTTAAAAAACGGCTCAGCTTGTGTGAGAAACACGGCGTTTTACTTCAGTTAACGTGTTATTACCGGGAGAAGTTTAAGCGTCGGTACTCTAACGTTAATAGCGAATGTGAGAAGGAGAATGGGCAGCGCGAGACCGAGGGAATTAACGGACCCTGAACATTAGGAAGCTTCGGATATAAGAGAGAAAACAAGGGACGGACGGGAGAGGAGTCAGCTATTTGTCAAATCCTATGGCTTGAAGGTAAGAAATGTGTATTTGTTTTCCAATAAAAAGTAAGTTTTTAGGTATATTTAACGTGAGAGAGGTTGTGAGATGGGTGCGCGCGCGCACGGTGACGCGCAATTTTAACGGTCACGTCCAATGTTATTAGTTTGTACTTAGGATGTACAGCGTTAAATGTATTTTCCATGGCAGACTATTATATAATGGACGTTTCTGTCCCCTTGTGTGTTTAATGTTACAGATTGTTATATTAAATATCAAGTCACAGCCTAACATTTAAAATGCTATGGCACGTATTACTGCATATAGTGTGTGTTATAACATAGCACTTTTTAAAGAGGATTCCTACAGAGCCAACCAGAGGTGCCAATATTGTGGGCACTTGCTGAACAGATACCAGATGGCATCAAATCAGAGAACAGTTCATTTCATGGTACCTGTGATTCAGAGTCAGAGCTCTAGACATGCTCTCTTAATACCATAATAATACCATGGAGCTGATGTTGCCAAGATATTGTAGTGAACAGAAAAGGATGGTCTGCATGTGACCTGGTGGCTGTCATGTCACTCTGCCTCTCACGAGGTGGTCTAAGCGCTGTTCCCATTTCCCACTCCTCCTCGCCCACCTATCCGATTTCATTCCTTTCATTTCCTATATTAAAAAGGCTCTGACAGGCAGAACAAACCTTGAGAGGCTCAAAAACGACACCGGATAGCAGGATTGGAAAGCAAAGGTGAGCGGTACTGATTGTCCCGGGAGCGTACGAGATGTCCGTGCTGATAGTACTGCAAAAAAAAAAACCCAGAGCCGTGAGGTGCAGACGGGTTGCTTCTGGTGGCGGCAGCAGTTTTTAGTTTTTTCTTCCGGAAAAGTGCAAGTGGATGTTTTTTTAATTTTGCTGTGTAAACCCTCGAGACTGTTGGCCCTGAAACCCCGGATCAGCAGTTTCTGAAATAATGTAACATGCACTTTTTACTCAGTTGTTGAGGTGCTTGGATGTGCCGATAAGTATTGTTGTTTGTTTGGTTTTTGCGCACTGCGCTGCTGCCACATGGTTTTCGGATTTCGTGACTGAGAAGACGCTGGCGGGTGGTTCTACCTCCTGCTGTCTAATTTTCTGATATGATGTAAGAGATGTTTTAAACCAAACCACTGACCCCCTGTGTCAGTGCGTCAGTGTAATGTAACTGACGTAGGCTGGGAATGGTATTTTGCCCCTACCTGCATCTTTTCACTATATAGCTAAAGGTTTTTGGACATGCCAAATTGTGGGAACATAGGTGTTGCATCTACAACAGCGTCGCTCTTCTTAGATGGTTTTCCACTAGCTTTTGGAACATGACTGTGTCATGGATCACTTTAAGATTTTTGATCATCTTGAAAGTGTCTGTTACAATAATGAAATTTTAGCTGAATATTAATTATCGTGCGAATAATTGCGATTTAATTGTCTGTTTTTACACCCCCACCCACACTAGTGAAAATATCAGCAAAAAAACTCATGCTGTTAGCATACTTTCCAAAAATATAGAATTTACTAAACAGCTAACGAATACACCAGCGTTACTCGGCGCCGCCCTCTAAACGTTACAGCACCAAACCAGGAGTTCAAATGTTTTTTTTCCATTAACCCCATTACGTCTCACTGAATGCTTTCTTTTATTCATTTCCCTCGACCCGCATTCTGCAAAAATCTACCAGCTGTGGAAAATGACTGTAGTTGCGATAATTTCATCTAATTGTGATTATCCTAAATAATTGTGATTAGATGATTATGTAAGGGTTCTGACAGCCCTATGTCTGTAGGGGGAGAGCAGAGCTTTGTGCAAGCCAGCCAGGTTCTCCATCAAAGTGTAGATTTTGGTGAAGGAGGGCGGGGCAGAAATTTGATGACATGACTCACAGTCAAGGTGGCTGAAATAACACTAGTGGTTCGTGAGTGGCAAATTTTGTGAATACAATGTTTGGATCTGTTGTCGAATTTATGTCATATTTTTGCCTGAAAAAAGGTTAACTTTAGGCGGAGACAGCTAATGATCTCCGCTAATGAAAAATGAAGCTTCAGACAAGGGGTTTAAATAGCAGGGGATGCACCAGGGAACATGCGGGACAGGTGAGAGGAATCAATACACTGGTGTTTGAAATCCAGAATGCTGGAAATGTTTCAACGTTAAGAAACGAATTGTCAACAGTTAACACTTTTTAAAAATAATTGTAAGGGTAGTCAAAATTAGAGAGCACTTAAAAAAGCACCAGCATGTGGAATCATTTTACAAACTCCAGAGACACTGGACTCGAGAAACACAAAAACACAAGTTTAAAAACCCTTCGCTTTTGTCCAAAAATGTTTGAAAAATTGCCGTAGGTAAGTTTTTCCTTGCAGAGTTTGTGTTTCTACTTTCTATTTCAAAAACGAGCATCATCAACTAAGCCTTTTGCCCATGGAGTGTAGATCCACGCCTAGTTACAAACATCCAGGCGTTTGATCCAGACCTTGTTGCACTGGAGCTGGAGGGTTGATCCAACACATTGCAGAACCTGCTACGCCTCTGATGTGCTCACACCGTGTGTTTGTGTGTGGTGTTGTGTTGCTTGTGTGTGTGTGTGTGTCTGTGGGGGAGGTTTGCGTCTGTTACACAAGGATCTGTTTCTATTTTCTCTGCTCATTGCTCTTGCTGTTCCCGTTCTCTAATGAGAAGTGTATTTTCGTTGGACCACGGACTGCACGATAAAGGCTAAGCTTGTTATCTTATATCTCAGTATTAAAATCATGATTATTTGTCGCGAACGGATACAGGGACTGTCATTGTGTTATTTTAAATAAATGCCTTATTATCCAAAGTCCTTCCCCTGGCTCTTTTTGGGCAGAATGAACGCACAGGTACGAGAGGGGAGGGTGTCCAGTTGTTTGATTGCACAGGGCGTCATTCTCTCTACGTCATACGTGTTCTGTTTATTACGCCATCTGGTGCAGTTGCACTTTTTGAACACCAGAGAGCAGTCATATGTCATGCTCCCATACGCGCCTGCTTATTTATTTTAGCAGACTACAGATTGTTTTTGTTTAAATTGCATAGAAGAAAAGTAAACGTTATTTTGATTTGTTGAAATGGAACGTTTTTACTCGGTTATCTAAGATATGGCGGAGCTACAACAGAGCATTTTGTTTACAATTTGAAACCTCCATTTCTAGTGATTCCTTGTAATTTTTGCTTTTAAAACTTATTCAAGAAAATGTGCATCGTTTTGCATCAAGGGTGTTCAAATCTTTACACCCTTAGTCGCCAGATCTACTTTGGCGGTCTTTAATATACCCAAATACAGTATAGGTGGGAAATAGTGCTCAGTCACTTCATAGCTCCAGAGCTCCTTGGTTCGAATCCCAGCCTGTGTGGAATTTGCATGCTCCAGTTTCCAAAGACATGCATTCGGTCAAGTGTTGCCTGTAAAGTATTCCAAGGTGAGTGACTGGGACACGCCTAGAGCAGTACGCCTGCAGCCTCTGTTCTCTGGGATAGGCGTTACACACCCCTGTGGGGTTAACATGATAACAAATGCTGTAATAATGCATCTTAGAGTTACGCCACCTAATGCAGTGGCCTTTTCTGAACACAAGAGGGCGCAGTCATACATAATTTCTTTTCGTTTTAATTGCATTTTTTGTGCACGTTTTTAAACTTATTGTTATTCTTCAGAAAAAAAGGAATGCTTTCATTCATTTAAGATATGGTACAATAGAGCATTTTGTTTACCTCTGGTCATTTCTTTTAATTTCAGGAGACTAGGAAGTTTTTTCACTCTTCACAAATTAAAAAAGATTGTCTTTTATCAAATTTAAAATCAGTAATCCTGAGAAAGTCGAATCGTGACCTCAGGATCGTGAATCGAATCGAACCGTAAGCAGAGTGTATCGTTACACCCCTAGTTGATACTTCAAATCATTAGTCGCAAAGACATGTTTTTGGTCTCGTTTGTGACATTTCATTTGCAGATTTATGTTTCATTTACTTGAAGAAGTAAAACGATTACAAGTCTACCAATCCACAACTCCTGATCAGAGGCTTGATGACTTGATAAAATACTGAATCTTAACAAGACTGATTTATTATTTACAAGAAACGTGATCATTAACTTTGATTTGACGCCCCGAAATCGACGGGGATTTACGTGACCTTTTTCGATTTCATATGCCCTGTCCCCTCCATCCCATTTGCTGCCGTGACCGATGATCCTCCTCTCATGACAGCAGGTCTATCTGCTCTTGATAGGTGTAGCCGGAATGGCAATGATGGACACATTTCAGCTGCGGCCTCCAGCCGAGCGTTTCACACCTCTCTGCCAAATTGAGGGTGATGACAACAACAATTCATATTTGTGCCAATAAAAAAAAACAAGAGCCCTCTGCCTGCCAGAGTGTGACATTGTCTTTTTAAGATCACAACCTGAAATGGCTTCTACAACACGGATGATGACTCAGCTTAGGTGATGGTTAGGAATGGTCTGTTAATTATTGCGGTGGCCATTTTATTGGCTCTTATTTATTACAATTCCAGAGGAATAGTGTAAAGATCGTTAGCTTTAAACCGGAACGATGCTTACGCGCGTCATGAAACTATACGATTTAGATAATGGAATACACCGATCGGCTATAACATTAAAAGCATTGAGTGGTGTGAGCAAGTTATGCTGGGAAACTTCGGGTCCTGGCCTTCATGGCCTCTTTCATTAGGAAAGATGTTTAGGAATGGCTCGAGGAACAAATTCCCCATATTTTAATATGATCGACCCTGTGTGGGATGTGCTGAACAAACAAAAAAAGTTCCCTGGAGGATTCAATTACAGAACTTAACGGATCTGCTGAACCAGTTACCACAGGACACCTTCAGAGGTGGGGCATTAGGGACAACATTAGGCAGATGGATTCAATGTTATGGCTGATTGGTGTAAATCAGTGTGGTGCTGGTTTGCAGTTTCATAACAACCCTTAAATGCGGGACTGTGGTACCCTAGTGGTTAAGATACTGGATTCTGGACCAGAAGGTCCAGGGTTCAAGTCCCACCTCTGCCAAGCTGCCACTGTTGGGTTCTTGAGCAAGACCTTTAACAATTGCTCGGATTGTAAGACCAATGGTAAGTTGCTCTAGATAAGGGCGTCTGCTAAATGCTGTAAATGTAAATACGACTCTTAAACCTCAAGAGTTTTGTCGCTAGCACTGGGTATCAAAACCCAAAAGGAGGTGTCTTAAATGTGTGTTATTCTTCAAGAATAATCTTATTTTTTTCTTTTTTTCTTAAAAAACTCAGAACAATTCTAAGAACGTGTGGTATTCTTGAAAACATTACGTTCGTAAATTTGTTCTTAACTTTACTATACTCTCAAACTTGTCTTAATCTGTAAGAGTTGACGAGGTAAGCGCCAAAATTTATTAGAAATAAGTCCATGCGTACTTTTAATTCAAAAGCATAAAAGCTTTTGGATTTTTTTTCCCCTGTTGCCTATTTCTTTCACCATCACCTCTGTGTTTTTGTTTGCCAAACTGTCATTCATTTTGCCATCCTATGAGCGGATTAAACTAAATGCCGGTAAAAAATAAGGGTAAATATAAGATTAAAAGTGTAAATGTAAGATTTTCTTAAAAAATGTTAAGGAAATAATTACTTGATTAAGTTTTTTTTTTTTCAAAAATTACATTTAAGGGACATTCTTAGGAACTTCTTAGTGTTTGTCCTAAGAATCTTTGCAAGTTTTTTTTAAAGAAAGCTTTCGTGAATCCATCCACTGAATGGATACGCAAAATAAGAATCGGAATTGCTAAAATGCAAACGATACCCATCCTTCATTATATCCTGCTTCAGGTTTTAGTTGTTAGCTGTTAACGTCCGCTGACTACACTGTAAAAAGTTGCCAGGTAAAACAAATTCCACTTTTACGCATGGATACATTCACATGGGAGATCAGTGATGGTCAAGCCGCTGTACGAGGCAAATTAGATCTGAATGCAGCTTTACTCAAAACCATACAGTGTGCGTACATTTGCGCAAAGCTTGAGTTATGGGTCTTACCTCGATTAGCCTTGAAGCTCTAAAAAAATAAACAACAAACTTGCCTCGGATGACTGAGTAGCCTATACTTGGAGTAAATGGAAAATTGTGTCATTTTTTTAGCTTGTTTTGTTAAAACCTCACAGCACAGATTCATTGCGCTGGAAGAACTGCTTACGCAGATTCGACTCCTGTCAAACCCCCGAGCGCGTGACCTCACGTCTGAGTGTGAGGAAGAACGTGAGTAATGAACGGGTTCCTTTTAGGTTTCGCGTAACCGACAGACACGACAAGAGACAGGTATCGCAAGCTAATTGCCAGGCAGACGCCGAATGCTATTAATGCCAGGCTGCGTTATATTTACGACAGGTGCCCTCCGTTTGCTCCCTGTGGCACGCTATGTTGACGTGATAATTCAGCTGGCCTGCACTTAGCAGATCCACTGTGCCCCACGCTTTTATGTCACTTCCAACATGCCTCGGGTGCAATTCGGACTTAGGGGACCATAATCATGTGAACGGTTCAGGAGCCTTACCGTGTGTGACAAGACTAGGTGAGAAATGAGTGAGGTTTGCAGCCATATAAGTAATTACTCAGGATTAGAGCGGCTGTATGAACAAGGCATCCTTTGAATTAAAAATAACACAATAACGCACCCAGACAGAAATGTTGGATTGCTGCAAAACTCGGCATGCAGTTGTGTCTCAGGCAGTTATGTAAATGATTGCAGGTGTGGTCTGATTAGACACTGGGTCTTGCCACAAGAGGGAAAAATAGTGCTTCCCCTATAGTGCTGCCGTATAAAAAGACTCTCAGAGGTTACTTTTGGGTAGTGAACCTCTTGGTGATAGATTGTTTATACTAGACATGCCTCTAAATGCACCCCAAAGACATTTTGTCCAGTGGACAGACTTTGGGAGGGGGCACATCGTTGGACTAAGAAAAGCAGGATGGATGTTTTGACTAATTTCCCACCATCTACAGTGGGGCAAAAAAGTATTTACTGATAGTGCAAGTTTTCCTACTTAGAATGATGAGAGAGGTCTGTAATTTTCATCATAGCTACACTGGGGAAAAAAAATCCAGGAAATCACATTGTAAGATTTTTAAATAATTTAATTGTAAATCATGGTGGAAAATAAGTATTTGGTCACTCACAAACAAGCAAAATTTCTGACTCTCACAGACCTGTAACTTCTTCTTTAAGAAGCTCTTCTGTCCTCCACTCGTTACCTGTATTAATGGCACCTGTTTGACCTCGTTATCTGTATAAAAGACACCTGTCCACAGCCTCAAACAGTCAGACTCCAAACTCAACCATGGCCAAGACCAAAGAGCTGTTGAAGGACACCAGGAAGAAAATTGTAGACCTGCACCAGGCTGGGAAGAGTGAATCTACGATGGGCAAGCAGGTTGGTGTGATAAATCAATGTGGGAGCAATTGTAAGAAAATGGAAGACATACAAGACCATTGATAATCTCCCTCGATCTGGAGCTCCACGCAAGATCTCATCCCGTTGGGTCAAAATAATCATGAGAACGGAGAGCAAAAATCTCGGAACTACACGGAGGGACCTGATGAATGACCTGCAGAGAGCTGGGACCAAAGTAACAAAGGCTACCATCATTAACACACTACGCCGAGAGGGACTCGGATCCTGAAGTGCCAAGCGTGTCCCCCTGCTTAAGCCAGTACATGTCTAGGCCCGTCTGAAGTTTGCCAGAGAGCATATGGGTGATCCAGAAGAGGATTGGGAGAATATCATGTGGTCAGATGAAACCAAAATTGAACTTTTTGGTAAAAACTCAACTCGTCGTGTTTGGAGGAAGAAAAATGCTGAGTTGCATCCCAAGAACACCATACATGCTGAGAAGCATGGGGGTGGAAACATAATGCTTTGGGGCTGTTTTTCTGCAAAGAGGACAGGACGACTGATCTACATTTACAATTACATTTTTCAAAAATCCTACAATGTGATATTCTGGATTTTTCATTTTGTCTCTCATAGTTGAAATGTACCTATGACGAAAATTACAGACCTCTCTCATCTTTCCAAGTAGGAGAACTTGCACAATCAGTGGCTGACTAAATACTTTTTGCCCCATTATAGATTGTTCTGACCTAGCTGTTAGGAGGTATTGGGAGCAGTGGTTTTATGGGGGCACACACACAGTGAACAGGCTCCGGACGGCCCAGACAGACCACCAGTAAATAACAACTCAGCGAAATGTGCAGGACAAAAATGTGTCGCAAAGCATACGTTAAGGATTGGCAAAAATGAGAGATTGCATTTGTTCGTGCCAAAGGCCGTGTGAAAGAATGTAGTGTGAGCGGTCACACATCTGGACTGGCACACAAAGTCCCCAGATGTGAATCGTCTTGAAAATCCGTGGGACTACCTGGAACAACAAGTAAGATGCCAGGATGTCTTTGATGCAAGAGTGACAACACTGATGTCGCCTACATTTAGAAAAATGAGCAGTTTGTGCTAGATCGAACCGTGGTCGTAAAGGCATTATACGCTGTTAAGTATGATTTTTTGTCAGGCCAGTAAATTTCTTAATATGGGTTTTTGAAATAGATTTTAACTACAGCGAGATGAACGCGGGTTAGACGATGCCATTTTGTTCTTGCCCGGTTTGCTTAATCGCAAAATCAGTGTAATTAATTTCAGTAGTGACCTTTCAGGAAGGCGCCTGTGATGAAGACGTAGCTATTCTCGTACAAGAATTCAGTATGAAGCTCTGCAGACTCTGCTTCATAAATAACTGTGACTGTGAAACTTTTTGTACAGTTTTTGTACGTCCTTGCCCCCCAAACTCCCCCCCACACCACCGGGCCGTGTCACGTCACCCGAGTAGCATCAAAGCCTCGGGAGCCTCTGGAACACACATTCTCAATTATCTGCTGCTTCCTCTGATCACGCTCTGATCAATCCAAGGCCGTGTCCATATTTCTGTGCCAGGGCAGGCCTAGGTGGGATTACTGTTGGGTCAGAAGCAGGCAGCGGCGGGCCAGAGACACCGTCGGTTATTAGGAATCGGTGCTGGCACACAGCCCTAATGAGCTCATCGGAGGCTTGTGAGAAGCATCCTGCCTTCCTGCTCTCCAAAAAGCAGCTGCTTTGTACCTTCCTTAATGGCTAGCCGGGGGTTAGAGATCGCAGGTTCGCTCCAACCAGTACAGTACTGCTGATCACAGAATATATCGAAGGCCTGTTAGATTTGTACAAAGTGCAACACGATAATTAGCATGTACATGTAGTCCCAGATTTACAGTGGGGATACGTTCCAATAAATCCATTGAAAGTTGAATTTATCGTCAATTGAGAAGTTTAATTTATAGTGTATATATCATAGCAGAGTCGAAATTAAATGTTTAAAGATGACCGCTAACACGGCTTCGTTATTGCGTTAACCTGGCTCACATTGCATGTGACAGTCTTCATAACTGTTTATAATTATATCCTTCTCTCTCATAATTAACAATTAATTATGAGGTCATGATTTGAATTTTTACTAAGGGGATCAGTGTTTTTGCTCCATGTATGTTATTGTTTTTACCAATATGCTACCTTGTACAGTAGGGGTCTAATGATGTGCATCATTGCGCATTGTGGAGATTGACGATGACCCATGCGCGCTGTTGATTTCCCCATTTAAAACAGTTGCACTTTTTGAACACCAGAGGGTGAGTACTACTGAACTGGCAGGACTGCTCGTACAAACCATACTTGTTAATGAAATAATACAGGCAAATTTTTTTCAGTGAAGTTATACCAACTTGTTTAGCGGCTGCAGCAGTTCAACCATCTCAGGTGCTTCGCTCAGCGACATAACACCAGCGCTTTTTCTTAAAGCATCCTACTCTGAGGAGGGAAATCCAGAATTCTGAGCTTTAAGGCCTTGTCACACCGAGTCCGATTTCTACGCAAGAAAAAAACTGATGCGATTTTTAACGTCACGTGGCCATCACACTGTAGCGGCAGGATTGCCTAATATGCAAGGAGGAGACGTGTGCAGGTTCCACTAGGAAAACCATTATTCTTTAATAGAACGCAAACTTGATACAAACGTAAATAACCTCTATCACAAATGACACCGAACCCGAACGAAACGTCTGCAAACATATAAGAACATACATAAACAAACTAATAACTAACATGAACTAATAACACCGGCTACCGCAAGGCACGATGCAGAAGCGGGCTTACTGGAAACGCTGCACAAACGAACATACACCAATAAACTAATAATTCTCACCAGCTACCGCAAGACACTACACGAAAGCGGGCTCACCGGAACACAGTGCACACATCCAAAAACGAGCACTATACATATTTTCCAGCGGTGCTTAACTGCCAACACGCCGCAACAGTCAAAAGGGATAAGGATCCCAAAACAAATCCCCGTGCCGTCTGGTAGCTAGGGCCCTGCTTAAATACTATTCATCAGTGTTCACTAGTCCGAGGGCCCTAGCTTCTTCTTCTGCACGAACGACGTGGTACCAAACGCCCCCCTGCGGCAAGGAGGGGCATGAGACATGGAGGACAGGGGGAACCCGTGACACACACCAAGTCGGATGCATTTTTTTGTCTAACACTTTGAAAACTCGCTGTGCGCTTTTGCGTTCTTTAATTTCCCCTCTCTGGATGGGAGATATTGCCATGTCTTTTTCACATCGTCAACTTAAAAAAAAAAAAAAAAAGACACGAGCGAAGATTCGTGCAGGAAGCTCTCGTTTGCGTTTTTGTGGGCGTGAACAGACTAGATCGCAGTTAGATAAACAAGAGAATCGCGTTAGTTTAGCCAGGCAGAAAGTGCATACAACTCAGGTTGTGGTATAGTAGTTACTGAAAGGGAAGAGAGTCAGGGTGAGAGGAGTGGGATGCGTTGTCGCTTCGCCACCTTAATAAATGCCTGCTCTGGCAGTCGGTCATCATTATGAGGAAACAGGGCAAAGTGAGAGAGTTTCTTGTTCCAGTGATCAGCGGAGGGGATTGTCAGCCTGAAACTGCGTGGTGCAACGCAAGACTTACAACTTCATCTCGTGAGAAACTGGAATTATTTTGCGAAGCCATTACATCTTAAGCGCTCATCCTCCTCTCCCCGCCACTACACTGAACTTCATCAACCTGAGTGGGCGGTGCATCAAGCAGACAGCGTACATCGTCATCGTTACTCTCGTTAAGCTCATTTTGAACTTGACTCCTTGTAAACGTCTGGGATGATGACGTGTTTGTCTTTAATGAACCTGTTGTGAGCAGGATTCGTGTGGCAGTGAGTTTGTTCTTGGCAGGGTTAACTGAGCTTCACTGTCAATTAAACGCATGGGCATGCGATTCTTTTTATACCGAAGCGCTAATCGCCAGCAGTAAGAAATCAGTTCCAGTTAATGCACCTTTTTGATAACAGATCGATTTTTACTAATGTGTATCCTTAATAAGCCAAATCTTTCAATCTCGAAAAACAGACACTTTCTTGGCTCTTGTCGTGAAAGACAGGTTCTTTTCTCATCACTTATCTGAGATGCTGTACTGAACACTCTCTCCCTGTCTGTACTCGGGATTAAGAGCTACACACCTGCCAAATCTTCTTACATATAGTTTATGGCACAGCTTTCCAGAGAACAATCACTTCCCTGAAGCCCTACTATCATACTGAGCACATTTTATGTTTTCCTCGTCACACACGGCAACCATATTATTATGACGTTATTTGTGGGGAATATGCGTTACTTGGTAGTTACTGAAACTATTTTCAGATTTTTATCAGTAGGAAAATGAGCTTGGGTTCAGCGTTCAGTTTGTGAATTACTAGGGGCGTAACGATACACCATACAAAACAATTCGATTCCATTCGCGATACTGCGAATAAGTGTAAACAATGGCAAACAATGCACATTTTCTTGAAAATAGTTCTTAAAACAAAACAAGCAAACAATGAAAAACGTTAAGTCCCACCAACTAGAAGAAATTACTAGAAAAATAGTTTTCTAAAAATGTAGAAAAAATTGTGAAGACTAACAATTCAAAATGATGAGCGCTTTTTTAGAACGCGATTCTGTAGTCTGAATCTGCAATTAAAAGAAGTTAGAAGGAGTTTTAAATAATGCTATGGAAAACAAGTCAGATTTATTTCTATAGTGCTTTTTTCAATGGAGCATTGTCTCAAAGCAACTTTACAATTTTAGATTATCTTCTAATATCTTCATCCAATCTCAAACTGAGCAAGCCTAGGGCGACAGTGGAAAGGAAAAACTCCCTAAGCGTTATGAGGGATCCAACCCTCCCTCAAAAAGGTACCCGACCTCCTTGGGCGGCGTAGATGATAAATCTAAGAATGAAACTAAAGTTATGGAGTCATAGTTCAAATAAAATGTGAAATATGCTCATTAAGTAGTCCGATACACAGTCACTCTATGATAATGAGTCTAAGCAGGAAAGTCGTTGGCGTCACTTGGACCCCAGATAACCGGAGGAGGGTGAGGGTTACTGCCCTCTGGTGTGGCCCGTGTATGGTGGGAAAACAAAACGTGCTCCTGTAACAGCATCACCAAATTTAAACTGTATTGAATTGAAAATCAAAGTAAACAAACAAGCTCAGTGAGCCTTTGATCATCCTCAGTCACAAATTCATCTTTGCCTTAACGAGTTTCTAACTGCAGAACGGAAGATGTGCGCATGGGTGCACGGCGCCCTTTGGTGTTCCCAAAAATGCAATCGTCACAGCGCTGGGACTTGCTCCTAAAAACCAATATGAACTATACTGTGATCATACCGTGCTATTAATATGATGGTGCGGCCTCAAAAATCATGATATGTTGCTTTTCTGGTCCACACACCCCCTCCCTATACCTTTAACTTTCTTTTGTTCCTTGGTGGTGCTCATTTAACATCATCGAGCATATTTATTCTGGCGTTCGTGCACGCTCCATCATTCCTGTGACAGTGCGTTCTGCGTGCCGCCTCCATCATCGGTGACATCTCTATTTGATCCGAACTAAAATGGTTCCATAGACGACATGTATTTATTAATGTACGTTATGTGCAGGAGTTGCTGATCGAATGCTTTTTCAGCTCAGGCTTCGGATCTTGTGAACACGTCAGCAAGAGTTCGGTTCTGTGCCAGTCTTTTTTGGCATCATGATTGAAACGTGGTTAATGGGCCTCATTTTAGAGCTCCGCCGCTTGTCTGGCGAGAGGGAAAGCTTTCAAGGGCATTTCTAAATACCCCATTTCTAGCAGGCTAGATTGTAATTGAGATTACTACATGCGGAAGTGTGCCAAAGGTTCTGGGGTCAGGTCGGAGACTCTTGTTCGCTGGTGCTACCACACCAGGCCCCTGGACTCGAGTAGCTCTTAATATTGGAAGGTAGAAACCCATGGTGTGGTAGAAATTACCATAATTAAACCGAGGGCATTGGAACTTACTCTGGCCCAGGATGCCACTGAGGGGGAGTCAGTCATCAGACCCAAACTTGACAAGAGCTTACGCTTATTTTCTGGGACACTGTTCTTCTCGTTCCTGCAATAAATCAAACCGAACAGTTGGGGCTTAAGCGTCGGCAGCTTTACCACTTTGCAATATTCACACATCCGGTTTAAATGCGGGTCGTTCCAGGGCTCGCTCCATTTTCTATCATCGCTTCGCGGTTCTGATATTAGCGGTTTAAGATGTATTAAGGACGCCAGAGGGTCAAGCATTCAGCAGTGTTCTATTCGGCTCGAAGGCGTTTTGTGACCAAAAAAAAAAGTCATTTTGTCGAGGTCGGCAGTGTCGCAGAGAACTTCCAGAACGAGCTCACTCTGGAAGCGAGTGACAGTGTTTCCAAACGGTCCTGAAACGTGGGAGGCTGAAGATAAGCCTTGCGGACAAGTTAATGCTGGCGTCTCACTCTTGGTTCAGACGCAAGCCTCGTGGCTGGGTTTGCAAGGGTTAATCATGCGAGCGCTGTTTCATTTTTATGTGTTAGTTAATAAAATAATCGCCGGACTTTAAATACCGATGGATTCTCTCCTATCTTTCTATCATAGTCTGTGATACGGAGAACTGAGACAGAACGAGATCCATAAATCACTTTGGAAGTCTCATAAATCACACAAATGGATTTTAGATGCAAATATGAAAGCAGCTTCATACAAAGTCAGAGCTCAGGTGGGCACATTACAGGTTGGCACAATGGCACAGCGGGTAGGTCCATTGCCTCGGAGTTTGTACACAATATTAAAGCTTCTATAGGCGACAGCATCTGGCAGCTTCATCGGGAGTTGACCCTTCTACAGCCCAAAGATGATCAAAGATGATCAGGAATGGTCTATTTGGAAGGGTAGCAGCGAAGAAACCACCTTTTTTGGAAGGGGAACAGGGTGAAAAGGCCAAGGCTGAAGCTCACGAAGATTGGAATGAAGGTTTGAATTGGACTTGAGGATTGTGAGTGATGTCATGTATATGTGGCCATTATACCATCTAATGGTGGCCTAAGACTTTTGCCGTAGTCGTAGTGTTCTTCAAACAGTTCATGACAATTCAAGTTTATATTTATATTTGTATTATTTTTCATTATATTATCAAAAATGGGCAAACTGTAAAACCGTTTTCATACTTAACACAACCGAGACACTTTGCATTGTTTGTGACATCATTACACCGAGTCGAGTTTTCTTTTAAACATTTTTTAAAACAAAAAAAGGTCCATTAAACCGCTCTCTGCGAATATCCCGATGCTAACATGACCCATTAGGGAGAAAAAGTGTCTGGCTGCTGCTGATAAGCGAATCACTATTGAATTATGAAAAGCTCAGCGTGGTGTGTGCGGCCGTGATGCCAGACGAGTGAAACTTAAAGGAACCACATTGTGTTACCTGGCACAGACGGAGACGCCACGTATGACATGAAGGATGGTATGGGGGCGTCCAAATCCATTCTGCAGCACTTGGCTATGAGGACTGACTACTTATAGTGACATTCGTTCATCCCAGCACATGAATATGCTTAAATGTGTTGGAGGCTGCTTTACTGATAAGCGCCATTTAACATCCGTTCGCTTTAACGACCGACTCTGCTTCACACTAGCAGCGCCGTGCCGGATTCACCTACACGCAGTGCATTCAGAAAGTCTTCAGGCCCTCCCAAAAAATCAATATGCACTCAATACCCAATAATGGGAAAGTGAAAACAGAATTTTAGACATTTTTACAAATTTATTACAAAGGAAAAAAAAAATTTCGCATTCGTATTTGGACCCATTGGTCACCAAAGGCTTCTGTCTGGCCACTCTGCCATGAACCCCAGATTGGTGGAGTGCTACAGTGATGGTTGACCTTCTGGAAGTTTTGGGTCATCATTGGGCTCTTGGTCACATCTCTTTCCAAGGCCCTTCTCCCCCCGATTACTTAGTTTGGTGAGGTAGCCAGTCCTACTTAGGGTCCTGGTTCTTCCATTTAAGAATGACTGAGACTGCTGTGCTCTGGGAAATTTTCAGTGCAGCAGAATGGTTTTGTAGCCTTCTGCAGATCTCCACACAATCCTTTCTCTGAGCTCTACAGGCAGTTCTTTGCTATTTTTTTGCTATGATATGCATTGTTAACTGTCAGACCTTATATAGACAGGGGTGCACCTTTCCAAATCATGTCCAATCAACCGAGGTGACAACAGGTGGACTGCAGTCATGGTGTGGAAACATCTCAAAGATGATTGAGAGAAATGAGAGCTAAATTTCAAGTATCATGGCAAAGGGTCTGAACACATTCTTAACTTTCTCATTATGGGGTGTCGAGGGAAGTTTGATGGGGGAAACCGCAATATTTTTAGCACAAGGCCTTCAACGTAACAAAATGTGAAAAAAAGTGAAAGGGTATAAGAACTTCTCGAATGCATTGTATACCTAGGAGTGCCTAGGATTTACCGGCTTAAAGGTTTAAAGCTTTGCTTGTTCTTGAAATGAGTGCTTCTTTTGCGATGTGTATATTCATGATTATATTCCGTCATGTGTGCTTATATTTTGGTTCAACAGTGTGTGTGCTTGTACCTGAAAAACCTCGGTGTTATGTATTTCCTGGCAGGAGTGATGTGTAGAACGGTTGAGCGTGTAGCGTTCCACTCATTTTTTTTTTTGTTTGTGTGCAGTTTTCTTGCAAAAATACCCTTTGTATTTACATTACGATGGCCTTAATAAGAGTCTCCCTTTGAAGGGAAGATTATAAGGTAAATGTGTAAATCTTATAAAAGTTTATAATCTTATAAATCTTATAAAGGGGCAATTTGACCATGGGTGCCCAAACCTCTCTTTAAGAAAGTGCGTGGGCGTGGCACGCAAGAAGAGCCGGACACACCAAAAACTCTTCCTTGGAGTGTCGGGATAATAATGGATTTCCCTGCCTCTGCCATTTTCCGTTCTGGATAGTCTGCTATTTGAAAGTCACTCAGCCGATTCTCTTGTCGCAAGTGGTCGGCCCTCGTTCCTCGCAGCTGCAGTTCACCACCTGCCTCCAACTCCCGTTCTTTGTTGCACCCCGCGCTGTCCGTGGTGCTGACGGCTTCAGCTGCAGCGCTTAGGAGCGAGGCGCAAATCCTTCCCTGGTGGCTACCAATTAAGCCGTCCTCCTTTTTTGTAGGAGGACAGAAAGAAAACGACATACCCACTCACTTTTTGCTGTTTGTTGCTATTTGTTTCAACCTTGCCACCAGCGGAGATTTCATTTCCCCAGTTTCGGGAGACGTTAGACAAGCGATCTTGACTTGTTCTTATTCGTGCCGTGAGAGCACACGGTGCTGCCCGCAGGTCACAATCGGTTGGTTTGTTTGTGCGCTATTTAGCAGCCTAGAGCAACTCCGAAGTGTAGGTCAGGGTAAGGACGTACACGTACTTTAAGAGCATTTAACAAAGGAGCTGCTTAAAACTGAGCTGAGTGGTTGAAGAATATAATACTGGACTACACTTCCCAGCCTGCATAGCTCCTTTCACGTCATCCCTGCGCAGTGTGTCGCCTTTGTTTACATTTTGAGATCCTGATTTAGTTCTGCTGTTTAGTTTCTGTCTCATTAGTTTGGTTATTTGAACCCTGCAATTCCTTTGTTTGGCACAAATTGAGTACGTTTCGTGATGATACGGTTTTGGTTTCCCTTTTTCTCTGGTTTTTATCACGCCATTCCTGATCGCCGTGTTTTGGACTCCAGTGTTCTCCAAGAGTTCTCCAGTGTTTTTTTTTTCAGTTTCATAACAATGCTCTGCTCTGTACCAGCTTCTAGTGTTCATCTCCCGCTTTATGCCCATGCATGAGTCCAAAGCCCGAATACGACTGAGAAAAAGTAAACGACAACGTTCTGCTCGCCTCCATTAAGCGCCAGAGATGTGAACTAACTGACACTTCAAATTTCTCCACAGTTTTTCATTTTGAGTTTATTTAAATAATTTTCAATGTTCGCGCCTTGAAAGTTCATTAGACAAAGGTTTGCATCTAGGGAACTTTTGGATTGTGTTACGATTTGGATGCGTTCTTGTTTATTATGCCATCTAATGTAATTGCATTTTTGTACACTTTTAAAACTCCAAATTTCTTTTAATTGCACTAACTACATACTTATTGTTTACATTTTTATGCAGGAAAAGAATACACATTGTTTTGAATTGTTAATCTTCAAAAATAAAAAGAGGAATGTTTTCACTCGGTTATTTAAGACAAGCCTCAATAGAGCATTTTGTTTACAATTTTAAACCTTGGTTCTAATAATCATTTTAAATGCAGGGCACTGAAGGTTTTTTTGTTGTTTAGAAACTTGTACAAGAATATGTGCATTGTTCTGCATTGCTTGTACTTCAGAAATAAAAAATGTAAAATTGACCATGGTGAGAAAATCGAATTGTGAACTCAAATCAAATCGTGAGAAACACTCCTATATAAAACTATAGATTAATAAAATAATACAATAAACATAATAAAGTAGAGAACATAATTGAGTATATGCATTATTTAGTCCAGTAAACAGCCACTGCGGGTTCTCGTGTCCTGGTGTTTTGGTGGCGTGCCATGCCGGATGAGGGGAGGGGGCGCTATTGCCCTCTGATGTATATGTTATCTAACAGTAGACCCCTAGGGAGCTCTTGCTTTGCGTTCGCTGTACAGACGAGGCCGCATCACTGAACATGTGCTAAATCTGTTGCTAAGCTACAGCTCCGTCGTGGAATATGCGAGAGTTTTAATTTTAGTTACAGAATCGAACAGAAGAGAGGACTCACTGTATCCTGTCATTTTGAGTTGATACATTTCAGCCCACCGACCATCAGAGTGAAAATAAGTTAAAGCCAGATCATATTCTCTACAACGCCCACCCTGTACCACAAGTCCTGAGCCTTGTCGACTGACTGAGCCACTCGCATTCTGAAGCATGTTATGAATTCTGCCCACGTGTGCCCCTCAGGAAGTACGAGTGCCATAATCCCTCCAAGGCTGGTCGTTACCTGTGGCTGGAAGGCGGGGCGGGAGCAACGCTTCCTTCAACCTTCAGAGTTTAGCACCTCCACACCAGCTGGTTCCAATCCCTCTATTTCACTTGGGCAGAACGCTGCAATTTTCCACACCTGCTTCCTTGGAAGGCCTTAAACATGAAAGGCGCTTGTAACTCGATCAGGCCGTGAAGAGCAGGGGAAGCAGGATGTTTTGGCTTTCCTTACACTCTGCTTTAGAAGGACGTCCAAAATGAGTCCAAGCTCGCATTAAACTCCTTATGAAAGTCCCTTTAGAACACTGGGTACTGTACGCTATTTAAACGCCACACACTTATGTACAACCCCAATTCCAGTGAAGTTGGGACGTTGTGTAAAACATAAATAAAAACAGAATACAATGATTTGCAAATCCTTTTCAACCCAAATTCAATTACACTACAAAGACAAGATATTTAATTTTCAAACGGATAAACTTTATTGATTTTTGCAAATATTCACTCATTTTGAATACACGTTCCAAAATAGTTGGGACAGGAACATGTTTACCACTGGGTTACATCACCTTTTCTTTTAACAACACTCAATAAGCATTTGGGAACTGAGGACACTAATTGTTGAAGCTTTGTAGGTGGAATTCTTTCCCATTCTTGCTTGATGTACAACTTCAATTGCTCAACAGTCCGGGGTCTCCGTTGTCGCATTTTGCGCTTTATAACGCGCCACACATTTTCAATGGGAGACAGGTCTGGACTGCAGGCAGGTCAGTCTAGTACCTGCACTCTTTTACTTCGAAGCCACGCTGTTGTAACACATGCAGAATGTGGCTTGGCATCGTCTTGCTGAAATAAGCAGGGACGTCCCTGAAAAAGACATTTCTTAGATGGCAGCACATGTTGCTCCAAAACCTGTATGTACCTTTCAGCATTAATGGTGCCTTCACAGATGTGCAAGTTACCCATGCCATGGGCACTAACACACCCCCGTACCATCACAGATGCTAGTTTTTGAACTTAGCACTGATAACAATCCAGACAGTCCTTTTCCGCTTTGGCCCGGAGGACACGACGTCCATGATTTCCAAAAATAATTTGAAATGTGGACTCGTCAGACCACAGGACACTTCTCCACTTTTCCTCAGTCCATCTCAGATGAGCTCAGGCCCAGAGAAGCCGGCGGGGTTTCTGGCTGTTGTTGATACAGTGCCTTGCAAAAGTATTTGGCCTCCTTGAACTTTTCAACCTTTTTCCACATTTCAAGCTTTAAACATAAAGATATTAAATTGTATAAATTGTAATTTTTTGTGAAGAATCAACAACAAGTGGGACACAATCATGAAGTGGAACGAAATTTATTGGATATTTTAAACTTTTTTTATAAATAAAAAATTGAAAAGTGGGGCGTGCAAAATTATTCGGCCCCTTTACTTTCAGTGCAGCTGTAACGCTGGTGGAAAGTAGGAGACAAACGCAGGCAGGTGGATACGAGGAGCGGTCGGCATGCCTCTTGTAGCGCCGGATCGCCCTGTCGATCTTTAGATGAACCTGTCACCAAACGTCCTCGCTGCGACGAAACCAGTCATCGACGGCCGGGGCATCCAAGGGCGTGGAATCACACGGGATGAAGGGAGGTTGGAAGCCCAGGATGCACTGGAACGACGTGAGGCCAGTGGTGGAATGCCGGAGGGAGTTCTGGGCAATCTCGGCCCAAGGAAGGAACTGACTCCAGTCTCGACAGTAGCAGCGCAGGAATTTTTTCAGCTCCTGGTTAGAACGTTTGCACTGTCCGTTTGACTGCGGGTGGTAGCCTGAAGAGAGACTGACGGCAACGCCCAGCTTACCCACAAATGCACGCCAGACCGTGGAGGTGAATTGGGGACCCCGGTCCGAGAGAACGTCCTCGAGGATGCCAAAGATGCAGAAGACGTGCTCGAAGAGGCACTCGGCCGTTTGCAGAGCGGAGGGGACCTTGCTCAGCGGGATGAAGCGCACGGCACAGGAGAAGCGATCGATAACGAACAGGATAGTGGTGAAGCCGTGAGAAGAAGGGAGGTCCGTGACGAAGTCGATGGCGATGTGAGACCAGGGCCGGTGCAGAATGAGTAAGGGATGGAGCTGACCAGAGGGAAGGGTGCGATGAGTCTTGCATTGGGCGCAGACGCTGCAGGATGCCATGAACCGATGAACATCCCTGCGCATGTTCCTCCACCAATAGCGCGCGGCCAGGAGTTGATGGGTGCGGGTCTCACCGGGGTGGCCAGAGCAAAGGGAGACGTTTGTCCAGGCGATGAGATGGTCATGGATGCCGGGGGGAACGAATTTTTTGTCCGCTGGGCATTCCGATGGGATGCGTGTTCGGGAAAGCTTGTCATCCAATTCTCGCTCAAAGTCCCACTGGATGGCGCCAATGACACATGAGGCTGGGAGGATGGGCGCGGGAGCCTCCGGGGCGGCCGAGACGGGGTCGAGGCTGTGAGAAAGCGCGTCCGCCTTGGTGTTCTTGGAGCCGGGCCGATAGGAGATGGAAAAGGTGAAGCGAGAGAAGAAGAGTGACCAGCGGGCCTGACGGGCGTTGAGGCGTTTGGCAGAGCGCAGGTACTCCCGGTTTTTATGATCGGTGAGGATGGCCAGCAATTCGCGGTCTCCTACGTCATAATTCCGTTCGGTGGGGGTGAGTTTGTGAGAGAAGAAGGCGATGGGATGCAGCTTAGAACAGCCCCCACACCTACCGAAGACGCGTCGACCTCCAGGACGAAGAAGCGGTCCGGGTCGGGGTGGCCCAGAACAGGAGCGTGGGTGAAGGTGGATTTGAGGGTGGAGAAGGCCAGCTCATACTCCGGGGACCAGCGGAGGAAACGGGGATTGCCTCGCAGTAGCGTGGTGAGGGGCGCCACCGTGCTGCTGAAGTTCCTTATGAAGCGACGATAGAAGTTCGCGAATCCGAGAAAGCGTTGGAGCTCCTTGATAGACTTAGGTGTGGGCCAGGAGAGGACGGCAGAAACCTTGGAATCGTCCATCGCCACGCCGGAGGGAGATATAATGTAGCCGAGATAGTGCACTGACTGACTGTGGAATTCGCACTTCTCGGCTTTTACCCGGAGATGGTGGGAATGCCTCTTCAGGACCTGGCGAACGTGGGCGATGTGTGTGACGAAGTACGGTGAGTAGATCAGGATGTTGCCCAGGTACACGATGACAAACCGGCCCAGCATGTCCCGGAGGACGTCATTAATGAGACCGAGGGGGAGTTGGCCAGGCCGAAGGGCATCACCAGGTATTCGTAGTGGCCCATCTGGTGCTGAACGCGATCTTCCACTCGTCGCCTTCCTTTACGCAGACCAGGTTGTAGGCGTTCCTGAGATCCAGTTTGGTGTACCAGTGAGCTGTGCGAAGCTGCTCGAGGGCCGGAGGGACCAGTGGAAGCGGATAGGCGTACCTCCGAGTGATGCGGTTGAGTTCCCGGTAGTCAATGCACGGTCGCAGCCCCGAGTCCCGCTTGGGCACGAAGAAGAAACCCGCTGAGATGGGCGAGGTGGACGGACGGATGAAGCCGAGGCTCAGATACTCGGTGATGTAGTCGTTCATGGCTTTCTCTTCGGCCGGCGAGAGAGGGTACAGGCGGGCTTTAGGTAGAGGCGCGTCAGACACGAGGTCGATGGCACAGTCGTAAGAGCGGTGAGGAGAAAGGCGGGGCGGTGCATCCGTTCCAAAGACGGATGCCAGGTCCTGATAATCGCTGGGCACGTTGAGAGGGAGAGACAGAGTGTCGGAGAGCGGGACAGAGTTGAGCTGGACAGGGAAGATGGTTATAACTGATGGGAAGATGGATGGAGCCAAATACAGGACCATTCTGGAAGAAAACCTGTTGGGAGTCTGCAAAAGACCTGAGACTGGGACGGAGATTTATCTTCCAACAAGACAATCATCCAAAACATAAAGCAAAATCTACAATGGAATAAACGTATCCAGGTGTTAGAATGGCCAAGTCCAAGTCCAGATCTGAATCCAATCGAGAATCTGTGGAAAGAGCTGAAAACTGCTGTTCACAAATGCTCTCCATCCAACCTCACTGAGCTCGAGCTGTTTTGCAAGGAAGAATGGGCAAAAATTTCATTCTCTCAATGTGCAAAACTGATAGAGACATACCCCAAGGGACTTGCAGCTGTAATCGCAGCAAAAGATGGCGCTACAAAGTATTAACGCAAGGGGGCCGAATAATTTTGCACGCCCCACTTTTCAGTTTTTTATTTCTAAAAAAAGTTTAAAATATCCAATAAATTTTGTTCCACTTCACGATTGTGTCCCACTTGTTGTTGATTCTTCACAAAAAATTACAATTTCATATCTTTTTGTTTAAAGTTCAAGGGGGCCAAATACTTTTGCAAGGCACTGTATATGGCTTTGGCTTTGCATGGTAGAGTTGTAACTTGCACTTGTAGGTGTAGCGACGAACTGTGTTCACTGACAGTGGTTTTCTGAAGTGTTCCTGAGCCCATGTGGTAACATCCCTTACAGAATGGTGTCGGTTTTTAATGCAGTGCCCCCTGAGGGATCGAAGGTCACAGGCAATCAATGTTGGTTTTCAGTCTTGCTGCTTACTTGCAGAGATTTCTCCAGATTCTCTGGATCTTTTGATGATATTATGACTGTAGATGATGAAATACATAAATTCCTTGCTATTTCACGTTGAGAAACGTTGTCCTTAAACTGTTGGGACTATTTGTGGTGAACCTCACCCCATCCTTGCTTGTGAACGACTGAGCTTTTCGGGGATGCTCCCTTTATACCTAATCATGACTCTCACCTGTTTCCAATTAACCTGTTCACCTAGGGAATGTTCCAAACAGGTGTTTTTTGGCCATTTCTCAACTTTCCCAGTCTTGTTTTTGCCCCTGTCCCAACTGTTTATCCGTTTGAACATTAAATATCTTGTCTTTGTAGTGTATTCAATTGAATATGGGTTGAAAAGGAATTGTAAATCATCGTATTCTGTTTTTGTTTATGTTTTACACAACGTCCCAACTTCATTGGAATTGGGGTTGTAATGGGGGCACCCTGGCTAAACTTCGAAGTGCTTCCTGGCACCGAGAGTCCAGATGTTGTGTTGGTACCTGGTGGCTGGTGATGAATAATATGTGAATATGTAGTGAATTTGTGTCCTGCCTCACCAGAGGATCATGAGTTTCGGGTGCTCCTCGGGTCACGTGACGCAGACCTGGGTGGATGCCAGGGTTCGCTCCCTAAGCTCTGCTTGTTTGCTGTTTTTCCATTCTGGCCAAACCTGACATTAACCGTTGCTCTGCTCAACATTTTGGTCTTTTATTCTTTCAGATTTTTTTATTCTGACACTGGCTGGCATTTCCATCCTTCTCTACATTTCACAGTTTTTCAGGAGTCTCTCTCTCTGTCAAAGAAAATAAAGTCAAATATTAATTCCTTTTTGTCCTCGCCTAATCCTGGTCACGAGAAAGCCTGTGCCGAGCCGGTGGCACAGGGAGCAAGGCAGGAACAAACCTGGATGAAATAAAACATGATTTTTGATGTATTTTCTTACCTGCTTTGGCGTCTGCCCTTGAATGACAAAAACAACTTAATATTCCTTTCAGCACCTGCATTTGGATGCTCCGCACGACATGCGCGTTCCGTGCGCTCCTCATGTAATCTGTAATTTGTAGCTGCAATTTGTTTCCCTGATCGGCGCAAGTGTGAAAATGCGCCGATCAGGGAAACAAATTGCAGCTACAAATTTGTTAGATCGTCATAATCATGCAAAGCAAACGTTGACTTTTTTGGACGCGCCTCGTTGTTATGCGCGCCCGCACCCGCTCTCCGCCTGGTACGACCAGGGAAATGCATTTCAGTGTCGCCATGGCACGACTGCTGTTTAGCTGTTAAGGGGCCTGTTTGGGGTCGATCGAGACTTCACTGAACTGCTGCGAATGATACCTTACATTTTGGGGATGCACCGATATGGGAATTCCGAGCAGATGTTGATATACACATCTGTAACATGTAGAAAGTTCAGCTTCCTGTAGAAAATTGGTTATCAAACGTTTTCTGAAGTGCCCCCCTTTTGTAGACCCCAACACACAAGGCTTCCAACCTGAACTGGCATTATGAATCTCAAAACATGTTTCATTCCTTTGCTTTGCTGTGCACACCCCTTGTAATAGCTCCATGCCCCCTAGACTATGCACGGCTCTAGATTAAGGTTACGAACCAACGTAATAAATGTCTGCGCATTCTATATTATAAATATCCATGTGAAAACCAGAATTAAACTGCCTCTGAGTGAAACTTAAGCGTTTGGAAAGATGCTGGGGCATTATGGGAAATGTAGTACCTGTTGTGAATTTGCTGCTCAGCAGTCCAGGATCAAATCGGCTGATTTTAGTAGGGCACAGCAACATTTTACTGGGGATCTGATGACACCCCCACCATGGACATCACTTGATGCACAGCTGTATTTTGAAACCTGCTGAACCCTGGGATTCGTCTGCTTGCTGCAGTCACGAAGTAGCTCGTATTCCGCACATTCATCCATTTATTGAGTTACAATTTCACAACGTTCTCTGAAATGATCACCATGATTACTGCCTGACATTTTGCGAAGCACCGTCTCTCACACCTGGCAACGCAGGCCCTGGCAGCCTCACAGACCTTATTATGTGAGTCACGCCCGTTATATAGCCACGACTTGTTGGTTGTCATCCTCCTTGGCACTGCTGGATACTGTTTGTAGAACTGATGGGATCCGCTGTGGCGTTGTCAGCGACGATATGGCCCAGTAGCTGTTTGTTCCAAGTTTACAGACTCAGTGTGACTGAGTACCGGCAGTCTGATTTGTGCTGGCACCGGCCAATAGCTTCTACTGCTGTCTGGGATCAAAGCAACGCTGTAGATTTTCCCCCGACGGCTCATTTTCGGAACGGACACGATTCGCTGAGGCTCATCCAGAGACGTCAATTAGCATCGGATCGAATTAAGAAGGGGCTTGAAACGAACTTTGGCAAACATCCCAGAGCAAACATACTATCCCAAATATAAAATCCCATGCTTTTATTTACGTGTGATAACTACAATTCCTTAAAGCTGTGTTCTCAATGAACCTGGATGTTTGTGTCAGGCAATGATTTACTGAAAGTTAAAGTGTATACAGTATATAAATATTCATTATATGCAGTACTGTGCAAAAGTCTTAAACCACCGCTAGATTTGTAGTTATAGCAATAGTGTAATAGCCATATAATTATAACATATTATCGACGATTAGATCTGATCTTCGGTCGAATCTTTGTAAACATGTTACAAAGCCTGTTCACCCTGTTCCTCTTCAGAAAAGCTGGTTTCTTGGCTGCTGCTATTCCAAAGACCGTTCCTGATCAAGCGTCTTCATACTGGGCATCCTGTTGAAGCTGAGAGATGCTGCTACTGCTTGACTGTCACACTAAATACTTGCCCCACTGTAGCTCAAATAAGCTGTTTTTTTAAATACTGCAGACAGATTTCCTGCATTTTCTGGCCATTTTCTGAGAAAGAGACTGAGAAATAATTATATATGATCATTATGCTGTTGCTAAAACATAATATGAATTTAATGGTGGCCTAAGACTTTTGCACAGTACTGTATGTGTATGTGTAAAAGTAATACTTTTTTCATGTGTTAATACTGATGTAATTTTAAAAACTAAGCAATTGTGGGTTAAGAGCCTTGCTTCAGGACCAGGTGGGATTTGAACCCTGGATCTTCATAGTCAACCATTTTAACTGCTAAACCACCACAGTCCCAAAGATACAGCGCATGCCTTTAAAATCTTATAATTCCTTAGATATGTAGTTGCTTTCTGCCTTTTTGTATTTTTTCTCCATCATGACCCTCTGAGCCATATGAAAACAAAATTCTCCCCAAATCCAGTCCAATTAAGAAGTGCGATGCCTCTTAAAGCTGCTTAGCTTTGAGAAGGTCGCACACTTTCATTCGCATCCTAGAAGAGCCACAGTGAATGTCATAGGTTCTAAAATAACGTCTTTTTTTAGCATGGTACATCATCTGTCTGTAAAATCATGGAGATGTGCATCTGGACAGGATTAAAAGTGTGTGTGTGTGGGTGGGCCTAGAAAAGCAGGATCATTTCCCAAGAATAAAATTGCCATCAAACTGCCTTATGCCCTAACGGATTCGATTCTGGCCGAACGGACACTTTTAATAAGTCTGTGTTTAATCCTTAAGCCCAAACATTCTTGCTGTAGTCAATGGTAACATGCACGACCATTTCAAGCATTGATTTTTAAGCCGTGCTGAGCACATGTTCTACAGAATGCTGAATGGATTTGATTGTTCTTATTACACACATTGATTGTGCCCAGTTTAGCTGATAATGTATTGTGCTATCTGGATGCCTGCTCTTGTCTTGGCTCTGTTTTAAGTCGAGATAAGAATGGCGAACATGTAACGAGCAGAATCAGGCAGAGCAGAGAAACACCATATGGGGATAAGAGTCGTTAATAACCACAGGCGCTGCTCCAGTTATGATGGTTTGAGTTTACGATATTTTTGAGTTTACGATGAGAAGCCGATAATACGCACGAATACACATTCAGCAGAAGCCGGACTCTGAATTTAATTTTTTTCCCCCTGGGCAAGACCTAGGCAGTCCGATACTCTCCCGCAGATGCTGGGCATCTGGGCAGCAGTTTCTCTTTTTTCACTTTCAATACCTTATTCAATAAATGACACGGCGTATTCAACACTTTCTACTGACATAGGCTTTGTGTTAATGACTTTCACAGCTGGAAGGTCCTGGGTTCAATCCCAGGTGGGTTGGTCCTTTCTGTCTGGAGTGCATGAGTGTATATATATATGACTAGTCTCGATGTAGCCTTATGTGTCTGTCGCCAAAATGGCCAAAACAAACAAGCCCGACTGTAGGTTAATGGAAGTGTTATAAGCATGTTTAGGTAGATTACAGTATGATATATGCAGTGTGATTCTATTCGATCCATGATATGGAGCTTACAGTTTGATTTTCTTACATTTTCTTCATTTCTGAAGTGTCAACAATGCAAAACAATGCACATTTTCTTCAATCAAATTTAAACAGAACCGTTGTCCCCTGCATCTCAATAAATGACTAGACACAGAGGTCTGAAATTGTAATATTGTAGCTTCACCATATCTCTTTTTCATCTGTGAGGAACAATTCAAAATAATGTGTACTTTTCTTGTATAAAAGAAAAACAAGACAAAAAGAAATTAGAAGGAGATTTAAATATGTATGGGAGTGTATTTTGAGCGCCCTCTGTATTGGATGACGTAATACACAATAACGCATGTGACATGTAATGAACTGACAATCTCCACGATGTATTTTGCATTGTACAATGCCACGATGAACCAGAAAGTCCAGGGTTCAAATCCCACCTCTGTCAGGCTACCTTGCTAAAGGCCCTTAACCCACAATTGCCTGGATTGCAAGACTGTATCAGTTGCAAGTTGTCGACTCAATGATGTAAATGTGTACAGTATAGGTTAAACTTGTTACGGTTCGCCATGCGAACGCGATGGCGAATCGTGAAAGTAAAAGAAAGGGATATTAGGACCCAATAGCAGTCAGCTCCAGATGGTAGTAATGAACTGAAATGAGTGAGATAAATAAAACAATAATTAATGAAATGCAAATAAACTTAAGATAAAGAATAAAGTGAGACTTTGTGTGTGTCAGCGTAACTGCCGAATCTGTGAGCAGGCGCGCACACACAAAGCTCACGACCGCACCTATGGGGGCAGCGAAAGGCGGGGTAAAAGCCACCTGCCGAAGGTGCAAAGCGCGGCAGCTTATTATACACACTGAGATGGGATGTAACTGAAAAAATATTCTCTTAGACTGGAGGGGTAGCAGCGCTAGAAAGCAAGGCTGCTTACACACGCTCTTATACTGCGCGCTTAAACTGAGAAATGCCCCTCCAGACTGGGAAGGAAGCAGCGCTAGAAAGCGCGGTTGCTTACACGTACTTATACTTTGTTTAAAACTAAGAAATACTCCTCTACACCGGAGAGGAGGCAGCGCTAGAAAGCGCGGCTGCTTACACACGTACTTATACTGTGTTCAAAACTGAGAAATACTCCTCTTTAACGGAGAGGAGGCAGCGCTAGAAACGCGCGGCTGCTTAGACGTACTTATACTGTGTTCAAAACTGAGAAATACTCCTCTTTAACGGAGGGGAGGCAGCGCTAGAACGCGCGGCTGCTTACACGTACTTATACTGTGTTCAAACTGAGAAATACTCCTCTTTAACGGAGAGGAGGCAGCGCTAGAACGCGGGGCTTTGATTAAACGAAAGGAAATTAATACCAAAATCGGGGAAAGAAAAGAAATACGATAAGGCGCCAGATAGCGCAGAGAGAGAGAGAGCTGGAACCCAAACAAGCCGATAGCGCTCAGAGTCACGAACTGAGCACCATACAATCGGCGAATGCGCTCTCTCTCTGAATCGCTCTCTACACAGAATCAGGACTGCTTTTGAACGCAGCCACGCAGCCTGAGCGTGAGAGCGGTGACGCGCTGTGCGGGCTTCAGAGACCGTGTGTTTATAGTCTCAGAAGCAGCACGATGCAATTCACGGGTCTGTGTGAATACCACAGCATGAATCGGACGTGCTTGAAGCGGACAGGAGCGGGGCACTGGCCTGCCGCACGGATCCGAGGCTGCTGAGAGCACAGAGTGAGGGGGTAGAGGCGAGGGACACGCGGGAGCGCGCAGCGCTGGGGCGAGCGCACCTCAATACGCCGAAGCGGAAACCGCGAACGGGCAAAAGCGCGATTACAGGCCGGTTCTGACCCTACGCTAAATCTACGCCCTGGATTACCTCCGAATCTCCTGATTCGTACTCCGGCTGAGCCCCTAAAGCGGGCCCAGTCTACCAAAATCCCTAACACCGACCGTGCCGAAGCAACAGCGCGAATGAGGCCCCCGAAAGTCTCTTAAACACAAAAAAAACCGTAACATCCCTAAGCGCAGCAAAGACCTGTGACCGGCGCCACGGGAATCAGTAGCATGGAAGGCGATGGTGCGACGCCTGTCAGTGCCAAACAAAGCTCTTAAATAGAGCCACTGACAGGTGTGTGCAATCGTGCCGTAATCACATGACAGGCATGATCGCATGGTCTGGGGATCCCGAGCCAAAGCTGAACCAATACTGGCCTCTACTGTCAGCTTGGCAGAATCCCCAGACTGCTGCTCCCCACTAGCGGCCACTGTGCACCACGTAACAGTACCCCCCCCCCGAGGGGCGGCGTCCCGCCGGCCCCAAAAGCAACCAATATCCCCCCTGGCCTGTCGCACACGCTCAGGGTTAAGCGTCTGGCACACGGGTGGGCGCCAGCCCACAGGGGTCAGCCGCATGGGGGAGTCAAAGAAGAGCCAGTGCGGGTCGTGCCACATGCGCGGCCCAGCTTGAGCTCAGGGGCGAAGCACGGCGTGGACCTTACAAGCATGACGACCCCAGGCGTAGAGCCAGACAGCACTAGCTGCTCAACCATAGAGTGCAATGGCTCACGGTTGAAGCTAAGCTGTGCCGGGTGTCCAAATGCCGGGCTTACGAACGCGGCACGCTCAGGGATGGAGCGACATGGCCCAGGTTCAAGACTGGGCAGTGCCAAGTGTACAGGCATAGGGTCAACGGGCGCGGCGAGCTCGGGAACGGAGCGTAGTTGCTCAGGTTCGCAGCTTGGCGGCGCCGAGTGCCCAGGCACAAGGTCAACGGGCGCGCGGCAAGCTCATGAATGGAGCGTAGTAGCTCAGGTTTGAGACTAGGCGGCGCAAAGTGCCCAGTACGGGGCCAACGGGCGCGGCGAGCTTGGGAACGGAGCGTAATGGCTCAGGTTTGCAGCTAGGCGGCGCTATGTGCCCAAGTACGGGGTTCAACGGGCGCGGCGAGCTCGGGAACGGAGCGTAATGGCTCAGTTTTACAGCTAGGCGGCGCCATGTGCCCAAGTACGGGGTCAACGGACGCGGCGAGCTCGGGAACGGAGCGTAATGGCTCAGGTTCGCAGCTAGGCGGCGCAAAGTGCCCAGGTACGGGGTCAACGGGCGCGGCGAGCTCGGGAACGGAGCGTAATGGCTCAGGTTCGCAGCTAGGTGGCGCTATGTGCCCAAGTACGGGGTCAACGGGCGCGGCGAGCTCGGGAACGGAGCGTAATGGCTCAGGTTCGCAGCTAGGCGGCGCTATGTGCCCAAGTACGGGGTCAACGGGCGCGGCGAGCTCGGGAACGGAGCGTAATGGCTCAGGTTCGCAGCTAGGCGGCGCTATGTGCCCCAAGTACGGGGTCAACGGGCGCGGCGAGCTTCGGGAACGGGGCGTAATTGCTCAGGTTCACAGCTGGGGGGGCGCTGTACGCTCGCCCTTTCAGCTTGAGCCGTCAGTGCACTCGTGAACGGGGCCCGGCTGCGCTGTGAGCCTCTCCGTGGAGCCGATGTGCTCGCACACGGGGGGCTGAAAGGCACGAGGGGCTCCTGTACAGGGCCAGGCGGCACTAACTGCCTCACCGTGGAGTCTTTTGTGCTCAAAACACGGGGGTTGCGTGTGCGGCGGCCTCAGGCACAGGGCCAGGGGGTGCCATAGGCTCAGGGGCGAGGTCTGGCTGGCCTGATGTGGGGCTTATGAACGCGGCAAGCTCTTGAACAGAGCGTAGTTGCTCAATAACTTTACTGGTTTCCCCGTTAAGGTCAGGTACCAAGCTGAGCAGAGCAAGCTGTTTGCTTACAGAACTCAATTTCTCAAGGATGGAGTCGAGACCAAAGAGGATGCTCTGGAGCGACGCTAGGTGGCGCTAACAGCCCAGGTACAGAGCTTAACGGGCCAGTAAGCGAGGGTGATGGCTGGAAGCATACGAATGCCTTGGCCTCCCTGGTTTCGGATCGGGTACGCGCATCCGTGCGAATGGCCAGATCGAGCAATGCGGCCAGGGAGGGCAGCGGGAAGAAATGGCAAGAGTTCATGCTCCAGACCATCATCAAGACCTCTTTCGAAAACAGCCATGAGCAGCAGGTCATCCAGGCCACTCTCTCTGGCTGCAGCACAGAAATCCTCCACATACTCAATCACAGACCGACTCCCCTGGGTAATTCCAAACACACGGGGTGGTCCGGGTTGTGGAGAATCAGTGTGGGTAGAATTCTCCAAGCGGGGAGGGTTGGGAGCTTCAGCGGGACTAAACTCCGGATCCAGATATACTGGAGAAGCCAGCAATGCTTGCTGGGTACTGTGGGCCTTCCACGGCGAGGTCTGCGTGACCCAGGAGGGTCGAGACGGCAAACCAAGTCCCCAACCCGATCGGAGCCGAGGAAGGGACCCCCAAGAGCCAAACGAGACCCGAAGAGCGATCGCCGACGATGGGAAGGAGAGAGGTGGGGACTTCCTTGAAAGAAGTCCCCAGGAGCTGACGCTGGGTCCTGGTTTGGTCGCACCATTCTGTTACGGTTCGCCATGCGAACGCGATGGCGAATCGTGAAAGTGAAAAGAAAGGGATATTAGGACCCAATAGCAGTCAGCTCCAGATGGTAGTAATGAACTGAAATGAGTGAGATAAATAAAACAATAATTAATGAAATGCAAATAAACTTAAGATAAAGAATAAAGTGAGACTTTGTGTGTGTCAGCGTAACTGCCGAATCTGTGAGCAGGCGCGCACACACAAAGCTCACGACCGCACCTATGGGGGCAGCGAAAGGCGGGGTAAAGCCACCTGCTGAAGGTGCAAAGCGCGGCAGCTTATATACACACTGAGATGGGATGTAACTGAAAAAATATTCTCTTAGACTGGAGGGGTAGCAGCGCTAGAAAGCAAGGCTGCTTACACGCTCTTATACTACGCGCTTAACTGAGAAATGCCCCTCCAGACTGGGAAGGAAGCAGCGCTAGAAAGCGCGGTTGCTTACACGTACTTATACTTTGTTTAAACTAAGAAATACTCCTCTACACCGGAGAGGAGGCAGCGCTAGAAAGCGCGGCTGCTTACACCTACTTATAATGTGTTCAAGCTGAGAAATATTCCTCTCTTTAACGGAGAGGAGGCAGCGCTAGAAAGCGCGGCTGCCTACACTGTGCACCACGTTACTGTGTTCAAACTGAGAAATACTCCTCTTTAACGGAGAGGAGGCAGCGCTAGAACGCGCGGCTGCTTACACGTACTTATACTTTGTTCAAACTGAGAAATATTCCTCTTTAACGGAGAGGAGGCAGCGCTAGAACGCGCGGCTGCTTACACGTACTTATACTGTGTTCAAACTGAGAAATACTCCTCTTTAACGGAGAGGAGGCAGCGCTAGAACGCGGGGCTTTGATTAAACGAAAGGAAATTAATACCAAAATCGGGGAAAGAAAAGAAATACGATAAGGCGCCAGATAGCGCAGAGAGAGAGAGAGCTGGAACCCAACAAGCCGATAGCGCTCAGAGTCACGAACTGAGCACCATACAATCGGCGAATGCGCTCTCTCTCTGAATCGCCCTCTACACAGAATCAGGACTGCTTTGAACGCAGCCACGCAGCCTGAGCGTGAGAGCGTTGACGCGCTGTGCGGGCTTCAGAGACCGTGTTTATAGTCTCAGAAGCAGCACGATGCAATTCACGGGTCTGTGTGAATACCACAGCATGAATCGGACGTGCTTGAAGCGGACAGAAGCGGGGCACCGGCCTGCCGCTCGGATCCGAGGCTGAGAGCACAGGGTGAGGGGGTAGAGGCGAGGGACACGCGGGAGCGCGCAGCGCTGGGGCGAGCGCACCTCAATACGCCGAAGCGGAACCGCGAACGGGCAAAAGCGCGATTACAGGCCGGTTCTGACCCTACGCTAAATCTACGCCCTGGATTACCTCCGAATCTCCTGATTCGTACTCCGGCTGAGCCCCTAAAGCGGGCCCAGTCTACCAAAATCCCTAACACCGACCGTGCCGAAGCAACAGCGCGAATGAGGCCCCCGAAAGTCTCTTAAACACAAAAAAAACCGTAACGTCCCTAAGCGCAGCAAAGACCTGTGACCGGCGCCACGGGAATCAGTAGCATGGAAGGCGATGGTGCGACACCTGTCAGTGCCAAACAAAGCTCTTAAATAGAGCCACTGACAGGTGTGTGCAATCGTGCCGTAATCACATGACAGGCATGATCGCATGGTCTGGGGATCCCGAGTCAAAGCTGAACCAATACTGGCCTCTACTGTCAGCTTGGCAGAATCCCCAGACTGCTGGGGAGGTAGTAGACCGCACTGGGGATAAACAGTGGCCACTAGCGGCCACTGTGCACCACGTAACAAAACTCTTTAACCTATGAGGGGTTTGATGAAACATAACCCCATCTCATGCATAACAATTCCTCAACAATGTACTTCTAGCCCCTGTTCGAGTACAAAAAACTCTTTTTGTACAATGAGAGTGGCCTCTGGAGTTGTTGCTAAAACTGCAAACATTCAGGCTTTTCGCTCTGACTAGCAGTCTGAATGACATTTCAGCGTCTCACCATATTTTGGGAGACCTACATTGCTGTTAGTATGGTGATTGTCCTCCCTTTGCTGCCACAACAGCCTTTGCTCATCTGAAAGACTTCAGGATTTCGGAACAGGACTGTAACGCCTGGCATCGCAGTTTTACATTAAGTTCTGTACGAGTTTCTTTCCAATGTACGCCAAAGGTGCCATCTCAGGTGGCAAACCATTTTTCATGGAAACCTATCGGACTGCTGCTGTTTTCCTGTTGTGTCTCCATGCGAGTACGCTTCATATTCTGAACCTGTCCTGAAGCCGTGAGTGTGGCTGAATAAGACAGACCACTTATTAGACAGGGTGTCTACGTGCCTCAGTTAAGGCATGTGAAATGCAGCGTGTGACTCCTTTTTTGAAAAAGAAGTTTCTTTTTAATCGGGAGCCGAGACAGGTTTCTGATATAATATTCTCTCTATATAAGAACATTCATTTAGTCCCGACTTTCAGCGCTCTCTCGGTTCAAATAAATTTTACCTTGCTTTATTGGCATGGCCCTGTTTCAAAACTGTATCATCAAAATAATGAAAAACCTCCATTAAGTGACGAGCCTGTGTGAATAAAACTGTAAAAGCTCGTAATTAAAGCCAGAAAAAATGGACCAGATTTGTGGTATGGCAGAATTACCGCGCCTATAAAGCTCTTCCATGCGGAGCGTTAATTTTGCCACGTTACGCTGCGTTTTATGAAAGTCTGACACGATGATTAGTGCGTAATGCAATGGATCTTGTCGCCTTAGTCATTTAATTGTAAAGTAATCTGTTGTAAATAGGCTGCACAGTGACCCATTAGCGTTCCTTTCAAGTCATTCAGGTGACAGATAGATCTGGAATAAATAAATATGAAGACCACACTTTTTGTGGTGGCGCTCATACCCGTCCCAGGTCAGGGTTGAGTTCCTATTGTATCCGTCTCGCTGTGTGTTTACGTTCCACCTCCGCCGGGCTGCTGTCTGTATCAAGGTGACAGAAAGAAGGTGCACAACGTCCACCATATTTCACCCATAAAATGCTATCTGTTTACCGCTTGATATTTCTTAACGTTCTTGGCTTAAAGGAAAATGCTTGTCACACAGGGACAGTTGTTTCACACAGGTGAAACCTGGCAACCTGAGCCAGCCCGTGCATGGACTCATTTGCATAATCAGAATGAGGTGCCCACTTGCGTGAGCACGCTTCAGAAATCTGCCTGTGAATAACTCTCGCTGTGTGCGTTTTCACATACGGTGTGTCCTATTGAAGTTTGCTCGCTCTGGAAAGAGGTCTAAAGGTTCCTTTAAAAGTTCTGTTTAGAAAAATCAATAAGACATGCAGCTTGCCCAGGGTTGCTGAAGGTTTTGGGGCGGTACTGTTACTTTCTGTCATTTTTTGTTTTATTTTCTTTCTGGCAATGTGAAACAGTTTCATCACTGTTAGCTACTTGGGTGAATTTAGTGCTAAACCCGTCATGTTTTCAGTTTGAAATTCAATATGAACTGTTCTGCTTGCTAAAACGCCTGAGGACTTAAGAAGTATAATACATTATAGCAGGCAATAAAAATCTGTCTTTTAACTCCGGACGTTGCAGCTGTAAACTGACTCAAAACAGCAAAGACACAGCGGCACCTGATGTATGATGTCCCGATATGGCAGCATATTGTTACTATTGTTTTGTCGCACTCCAGTGCAGTGCGTTTTGCTTCTTCTGCCATTAGCACTGAAAACAGCTCTGGATCCATGAGCAGAGGTGTGAGTTAAAGAGCAGGGGCCAGATTCATGAAAGTGTCTCAAGAGAGAAAATGTTTTTTCTTCATTCTTAAGAATAAAAGTTACAAAAAAGTGTTATTCTTTAAATAACTTCTTAAGAATTCTCTTATTTTTTTCTTAACTTTTTAAAAATAATTCTAAGAACAAGTGGTATTCTTGAAAGCATTCTGTTCTTAATTGTTTTCTTAACCTTATGATAGCCTGACGCTTGTCTTAGGCTGTAAGAGAGCATTGAAATTTAAAACTTTAAACAGTTTAGTGATATCACCTTTGTCTTTTGCTTTCCGCCATCACCCCACAATTATCGTATTTTTGTGGATTTTTTTCCCTGTTGGCTATTTCTTCCAACATCACCTCTATTTCTTGTTTGCTAAAGTTTTTGAACGTTTGGTTTGATGTTTTTCCTCTGAGCGGATCAAAGAAAATAACGGAAATGACGATAAATGCAACGTAGCCTACATAAGAAACAATGAAGGTTTTTTTAAGATAATCTTAAGGAAATAATGAATATTTTTAAGATAATATTTGAGAATCTCTGAAGGTTTTTTTTGAGAATTGCATTTAAGAACGTTCTTATGAACTTCTTAGTGTGTGTCTTAAGAACCTTCGCAAGTTTTCTCCGGCCCTAGAAGTCCATCATTCACTCAAAGGTTCACTATCTTACAGGTAATGTTCTCGCTCACTTTTTTAGAGCCTTGTTTGTGTTTCTCATGTTTGTGTGGATGACTTTCCTCTACTTATTTCTACCAAGCTGTAAATGGTGTTCGTAAGTGCATGTTCCCGTCCTATTGTAAGTAGTACTCCTTGTTGAGTCTACGTTAGATCTGGCTGATCTTCTGCGTTGTTCGTAATGCTGCCTATTGGCACATTTTAGACTTCAGACAAAAGTATCAGGTCAGTCGTACCATCCTATTAAGGGTTACAGCTACATTACTGTTTGTTCTGTAATTATTGTGAATTTCCATAACTTCAAAATGTTTAGCAAGGGAATAGCCATTTTCTTAGGAAAATGCCCTTATATTTACATTAGAGTAGCCTAAAAAGACTATGCGACTATTGTTAGGTCTGGTCAACGTCCATTTTGGTCAACGACCTCTTTCACAGAACGCAATGCGGTCGCTCAGTGGCGCATACCTGTACTTGGGTTTGACTGAAGCAACAAGATGTGTTTGACCCTGAGCCAAGATGATTAACTGTGTGTGTTAACAGTAATGGGTTCCCTGACCCTGTTTCCTTTCACAGTTCTTGAGAAATATGAGCACATTCTAAAAACAAGGATGTTCAAACTCCATGCCTAGCAGTCGCATTTCTCTGGCGTGTAGCGTCTGTAATCACCCGTGGCTCGGTCACTGTTAAAAAGACGAATGCGGGGCAGCAGCATCTGCGTCTTTGTTTCCGTTCCCTTTTAGAGCACATATTGCAAATGAGATGAGACAGAGCAGGGGCGTCGGCCAGACATAGCCAGAGCTCTGGTAGCCCCGGGGCCAAACGGCAGCGATTGGCCGGAGACAGAAAGAGCAAAGAGTGAGAGTGGGACAAGACGGAGAGGTCGCTCCGAGTAACTCCTGCTAATGCAACCACGGGCAAACAGGCACAGACCAAAGCCCTGAGTCATCCCAGGCTACGAGGGAGCTATATCATCCGGTTTGGGTGCAGATGGCCGAGCCTCAAAGACAGCTGTTTACTTTCAGGTGGCCATAATTCACAGGAAATGCAGTTTGTCCACGCTGAGTCAGGCGAGTGAGTACGGAGATGATCTGTTATGCACGCGAAATCCTGGTGTGAAAAAAGGATCATTCTGGCATCCCATTCTGGATCTCATGGTGATCATCTGTTTGTCAGCCGGAAGGGTCTGGATTTCCAATGGTCTAAAGTCTAAGTCACTAAAGTGGCACGGAGCTTCATTTCAGCCGTACGTCGGCTCGCACGCTTGAATTCTGCCGTGAGCTGACACACAAATCTGCCATTCAGACGTTTCTAATCTATGACTCAGGCTGGTGATTCACAACCTCACACTCAACTGTGGAGACGCATATGAAAGGCCTTGTGTATAAGCCGAAATAAAACTTTCATTTAGAAATTAAGTTACATTTATGTCAGAGCGACTTACAACTGACCCGAGCTTACAATCCGAGCAATTGTCTTGGGTCTTGCTCAAGGACCCAACAGTGGCAGCATGGCAGAGGCAGGATTTGAATCCTGGACCTTCTGGTCCATAGAACATGAACTCAGTTCATTTCTGCAACAACAGTTAGCAGTTCTTAAACAACTTCAGTTGCAAAGATGACATTAGCAGCCTAACGACAGTCCATCCATGTTATCTGAATGCTCCTCGTTATGGAATATGGTTCGGGTACTGAATACAGTAAAAATCTGCCTCTAAATCCTGGACAGCCCATCAAAGCTGTGGATCCACAAGCAGAGGCGGGAGTTAAAGAGTGGAAGTCCGTCATTCGTGTGCGTGTGTAACTACCTTACCAGTCATGTCTTCGCTTGCTTGTTAGCTCACATTTGCACTAGAAACTGTTCCAACTGTTTAGAGCCTTTTTTTGTGTGGTGTAAATGGTGGTGTTCGTAAGTGTATGGGCCTGTCCTATTGTCAGTAGTACTCCTTTGTTTGTTCCTCCTCTACATGTGTATTCTCTGTAACCTATGAGTATGTCAACTGGTTCCCTTTCACTCGTTGAGTCTCTGTTTCATCTGGCTGATCTTCCATCATTGCATTTTGTGGCTTCTATCAAATGTATCAAAAGTGTGAGGTCCATCATACCATCCTCTTAAGTGTTACGCCTTTAACCTACACAGGCTAGTAACAATGTGTTACTGCATTTTCTATAATTATTGTCAATCTTCTTAAATTAAAAATGCGGTGGCTTTAGGGACGCTGCGTAGATGATAGCGTTCCACTCGTGTTTTCAGAGGTATCTCTGAAGCATTTATGGATTGTTTGTAAGTTTTCTTGTGAAAATCTCTTTGGTATTTGTTGGTATTTATTCTTTGGTATGTGACTATAGTAAAGTCGGATCAATGTCCGTTTCGTTCAGTTCATTTTGGTTCAGAAAGCAGGTGCCTTAATTCTAATTTCTTATGACTAAATCCTGATTTGGTTCCTGTGTAATTCAATAATATGAGCATAACAGAGTGTTAGACACTCAGGAACACACAGACAAAACCAGACTGGGACCCGGCAGCCTACACTTTGGTGGATGCTCTAAATATATAATGTAAGATCGGTAAAATGCCTGCTTTCCCCCTTCCCCAGTGCTAACATTTGACCCTTGTAAAGGACGCTACAGAAGAGCTTTCATATCAACACAAAAGGGCACATTTACATAAAAAAGTGCTCTAAGCATCCTTTATCTTGGAATGGAATGAAAGGTCATAGCCTTGATTACACAAATTTGTCCTTTACAAATTATGCTTTGAGAGCCACAAAATGTAGACAAGCCTGTGACACCTCAAAGCACAGCATTAAATTAAGAGGGTTGACCTACATTTTGAATTGACAGTGCTTGATCTGTATAGCACAACGTCCATCCATCTAGGGTGGTGCAGCAGTCTAATACGCCAGCCCACCACTGCAGCGACCCTGGTTCGGGACCCAGTGGTGCCATCCAGCCAGGTGTGTCAGATACAGAAAGAAGTGGTACTGTCTAGCAAAGTTGTCTAGCATAATGTAGCCCCATTGCCTTGAAGTGTCCTCATTATAAAATCATATCAGATAAACACCAGCAGCAAACCTTCAGCTTTTTTTGGTTGAAATTCTCCGCTAATGACTCCACTGAGCAGGAATGTTGCTCATGCCTGCTCATTCCAATTCAAAACACTGAGATTCACTCTTCTGTTATTACACTATGCACAGCTGGCATGGGTTTAGACGCCTGTGCAGATTAATACTGATGGCAAGGTTCGTTAGATGAGGGTGATAAAAGATTGAATGATTTCTTGCAGGGCGCCATCGATAATTGTTGCTTGACCTGTTCTAAAATCACCTCATTCATCCTTTTCAAACTAATGGAAGTTTGACGTTTTCACAGGCAGTCATGTATTTGATGGGACGCGTCTGGTTTACAGTAAACAAACTTTGCAAATTGGCACTGTGCCACCCGAACGACGACTTATTTATTTTTAGCATTATTTAAGCAGGGATTTATTCGATTTTCTAGTGCTGGTCCCCTTTTTGGCAGCAGCTGTGTTGTTATAGTGTTTTTTGCACATATATAATTATATTTAATTACATTCTGGGGATTCAACTCCGTCTGGCAGTCATCGCCATCATCATCATCATCATCATCATCATGGTAATGCAGTGGTAATTGCAACTGTCTGAAAGGAAAAGCAATGCCCCCCGGTCGAGGATCTGCGGTGCAGTAACACACGCTTACACGCAGCTCTTAATTAGTGCAATTAGATGTGATGCCGTTTTAAAACTCCCATATGTGACCGGAATCGTTCTATGATTATAATTAAATATGATCATTTTAAGATTACGCCGTGCGTCTGAACCGTCCCCTGGGATACTACCAGCTTGTAGACTGTTATTCATTCATTCGTTCATTTCCATACCTCTAAATCAGTTCAGGGTCGCGGGAGCTGGGGCATAACCAGTAGCACAGGATGCCTATCAATCATAGGGCATGCAGGGACAATTTAGAGAGGCCAATTAACCAAGAGAGTGAACTGGAGAAACTGGAGAACACATGGACAGAGAGAGAGAGAGAAAGAGAGAGAGAGAGAGCAGCAGTGCATGCAGGTGGGGGCTCATCCAGGAGCCCAAAGCACTTGTCCCCATTACTTATTGTACATATAAATGCTAAACAAGGCATCGTTTTTGTTTGGATCATACATTATCAGACTCTGTTGTCTAACTGAACTCTGTTTTCCACAAACGACTTGCAAGCATGAGCACCAACCCTGTTTATCACACTCCTATGTGTCTCTCATCGAACAGACAGAGCGCCTTAAGTGAAATGCCAGTCCCTGCTAAGCAAAATTGCCAGACCTTTCTTTCCAATGGTTGGCTCTTGAATGATGTGAAGCGTTCTCTTTTAAAGCCCAGACAGAGGGTAATCTGGAGCAGCTCATTGTTTTTAAATTACCCATTGATTCTTGGTAGTCCGTGCAGAGGGATGAGACTCATTGCTGAGCCTGACACAGGTGCCATATTGCGTGGTTGTTTGCATTCATCACCGATTCTCTAAAGTGCAGCAGGAAAAAGCTTCTCTAGTCACTACGCGCCCTTGTGGTTATCGCCCGACGCCGCAGTAGCTGCCAGTCAGTGTATTGGACTAATTCCGCGGAATCAATTTTGTCAATGGAAATTACACTAGGCTCTGTAAAAGCACAGAAACCAATATTAAGGTTTTGCTTCAAAGAACGTTATTTTCCTCATTCTCAACTTTGTTCTCAGTTCTTACTATATAGGCAAAAGTATGTGGACACCCCAAAATCCATATCACAGGCATTAGTATGAAGTGTGTCATCGACGTTTGCTGCTGCAACAGCCTTTTTTTTAAAGAGGGCTTTATTTTGGAACATGACTGTGAGGTCGGCTTCTGATGTTAGACAATAAGCCCTGTCACAATTGGCATTCCTGTGCATTTTCAAGGCGTCAAGGAGTTGATATCAAGGTTATGTGCAAGCCAGCCTGCTCTCAATCAAAAATCAAAAGTTGGCAAACCAATTCTCTATGGATTTTGTTTAAAGACAGCAGGGCAGAAAGTTGATGATTTGACTCGTAGAGGGTCATTGGTGTATCAGTACAACCCATTCTACTGCCACTGTTTGTTTAGGCAGCATCCAGAAATGTATGCTTTATATAATTAGTTACAGTAATATAGTCATATAAAAACACAAAACAGAAAAAGAAACTCCGAGTTGCCGTCAAAACATTTGAAACCATTTGCCTCCGTTACAGCTTGATACATTTTCCAAGACCGAGATTTATTTTCAGTTTCCAGAAACTCTCAGGTGTTTACCAGATATCAGTAGTTTTAAGAGACATTTTGATCAAATGAGTAAATCCTGTGCTCTCGCAGCCCCGGCCCAATTCCTCTGGCTCCGGCATCAACCATAAATACGACAAGATGCAGTGCCTATAAGTCTGTAAGATGCTAAATTGAGATAGTCCCTCGTGACGAGCAGATGCCCTTGGCAGCGCGGGTATTTCCCCGAGGTAATATAAATTGGTTCTCTTTGCCGCAGGACATGAAAGAGTGAAAATGATTTTTGCATGGTCTGCACATTTTGACTTCTTCAGACTCCCAGGATCTGTCCAGGCAACGGATATTCTATTAGTTTTGCTGAAAATTACATGAAAGCAGTTTCCTCAGCAAAACCTAGGCCTAAATACTGAGTGGTTGGAATTGAGGATGCCCCCCTAATTAGATATGCATGCATATTTTCATGATCCTGGTCAGTACTGCAGGGCGTCCAGAGCATATTCTTGACTTCAGTGAGTCTAAGGCTAAAGTCCACTAGACGTTCACTTTGCAAGCCCAGCCCAGGGTTCGAGCCCAGTGCCTAAGACACTACCTTTTCCAGCAGCTGGCCTGTGCCTGACAGTAAAAGGCAGGAGTCCGTAGTGAAATAGCTCTTATTATTTTGTGACAATGTTGTAATAGCATTTCGTGTGTGTGTGTGTGTGTGTGTGTGTGTGTGTGTGTGTTTGTGTTTGTGTTTGTGATCATGTATTTATTCTGCCTCATGCCAGGTTTGTGTTTTTACACATCAGGTTGGGGAGCAAAATTGTATTTTGAGTGCTGAAACATCTGGGGATGGAGCTGTTCATGCTCACATTTGAAGCTTTCTTTCTCTTGCCTCAGCTGGAACTGCCACCCTCACACACACACACACACACACACACACATACACACACAACCCCATACACCAATGCAAACACCAATAAACAGTCAAAATTAGTTACTTACAGACCAACTCTTCCCCAGGTAACCATTGCACACGTACCCGACATCCAAAGGTCCAGTTAGTAGGAGCTTGTACCATTGGCGGGGGGTTAACATGGCAAGCACTCTGTCCGCTCTATGACTGGGCAGCCCTCCATACTCAGCAGGGAGCGCTGTTGTGACACCCATAATCAGCATTAAACATTTCTGTGACTTGTACCTTAGTAGTAGCTCTAAGATTGCGTATTCCTCCCACAGTCCAGGGAACGTTGGGCGCCAGCACCCTGTCATGGGTTGGTTGCCTGGCACCCCTAGTGAGCATCCGGTGACAACCGCAGACCCAACTCCCACCCCCCACCCAAAGGAGCACTGAGACTCGGGAACCCACCCTGGGAGGTAATCTAGTGGATGCACAATGTGAATGGAAATTGTTTGCAGCTGACCTTCTGGACTTAATGAACACTAAAGCCAATCTTGACCCTTGTGTGATATCTAATTATAGACCAATTTCAAATCTACCTTTTCTGTCCAAAATCTTAGAAAAGGCCGTCTATCAGCAGCTCTGCAGTTACCTCCAAAGGAATGAAATTTATGAAACATTTCAGTCTGGCTTCAGCCCCCATCATAGTACTGAAACAGCATTAATTAGGGTACTAAATAACTTGTTGATGTCCTCAGATAAGGGATGTGTTTCTTTTCTTGTTCTGTTAGATTTAAGTGCAGCTTTTGACACTATAGATCATGATGTTTTACTAAACAGACTAGAAAATACTGTAGGTATTAAGGGATTAGCACTTTCTTGGTTTAAATCCTACTTATCCGACCGGTACCAGTATGTTCATATAAATAATCTAAGGTCTAAGCTCTCAAAAGTGAAGTATGGTGTCCCTCAGGGGTCAGTACTTGGCCCGCTTTTATTTTCTCTGTACATGCTGCCACTAGGCTCAGTTATTCGTAAACATGGCATTAGTTTCCACTGCTATGCAGATGATACACAGCTGTACATATCAGCCACACCTAATGACAGCCTTACAATCAACAAAATTGAGAACTGTGTAAAGGAAATGAAAGATTGGATGTTATTTAATTTTCTCTTACTTAACTCATATAAAACTGAGGTTCTACTAGTGGGACCCAAGGCTGTGAGAGACAGGTTGGCTACATCTATCCTAAATCTAGATGGCTGTCCAGTATTGCCCAGTCCGTCTGTAAAAAAACTTAGGGGTCACATTTGATTCAGATCTCTTCTTCTTTGATACGCACATTAACAACAGCATCACTCGAATTGCTTTCTTTCAATTACGTAATATCGCTAAACTTAGAAATATCCTCCTCTTTTAATGATGCAGAGAAACTTGTTCATTGCGTTTATAAACCTCAAGGTTGGATTACTGTAACGCCTTACTTATTACTGGATGCTCTAGTAAATCTATAAATAAACTTCAGTTAGTTCAGAATGCAGCTGCCCGAGTGCTAACTCGAACTAGAAAATTTGATCATATCACTCCTGTTCTATCATCACTGCACTGGTTACCAGTCAAATTCCGCATTGATTTACAAAATACTTCTTTATAACTTATAAAGCTCTACATGGCCTGGCCCCACATTATCTGAGTGAACTCTTAGAGTTTTACAATCCAACTCGTCTACTTCGTTCGCAGGGTACAGGACTTTCTTTTAGTTCCTAGAATTAAAAAAGTCACAGCAGGGGGAAAGGCCTTTCTCATACATGGCCCCCCAACTATGGAATAAACTTCCCACTTTCGTTCGAGACTCAGACACTCTCCAAAATTTTAAGTCTAGGCTAAAGACATACCTATTTGCTCAGGCTTTTGACTAGATTTAGACCAGGATGCATGGCTTGGGTCGCTGGGGCCCGGAGTCCTGGAGTCATGTCCTGGCCTGCCTGCCTTGTCCGTTAGCGGGGAGTGTCGAGTGGGCGGTCTGGCTGAACTGGGCTTCGGTCCTCTTGATTTTGACTCGTGCATCCTTGCCTTAGACTAAGGGCAGAGCTGTGGGGTTCATAGTCAAAGAGTCTTATGGTGATCAGAGACGTTGGGTTGCTGTCTTCTGCCGCTCGTGGGGTTGCCAATGTCTCATGTGATCCCTCTTGGCTGTGTTACCTACCAGTTCTCCTCTTTCTAGCTATGCTGCTATAGCTAATGCTGCCGGGGTCTCATGCTACACAAGGCATCAGTGATTGTTAATAGACACTGTGCTCTTAATCAATAATTAATTACATTTTCTGTTTTCTCTCTGAGCTGTGTTCCGGTACCAGTTCCAGCCCCACACATGATGTTCATCCGCTGCAGCTGCTTCCGTCATCAGCTCCAGCCCCATCATACCCGGGCCACTTAATGCCGATGTGCATACTTCACATTTTATTTGAACTATGACTCCATAACTTTAATTTCGCTCTTAGATTTATCATCTACACCGCCCAAGGAGGTTGGGTCCCTTTTTGAGTCTTGGTTCTCCCAAGGTTTCTTCCTATAACACTCAGGGAGTTTTTCCTTGCCACTGTCGCCCTAGGCTTGCTCAATTTGGGATTGGACGTAGTTATTAGGAGATAATCTAAACCTGTAAAGTTGCTTTGAGACAATGCTCCATTGTAAAAAGCGCTATATAAATAGATCTGACTTGACTTGACTTAATGGCCCAAGGAAACTGGAACCAGGACTTAAATTTGAATCCAAATCAGAGAGGCTCGGCACTGGGAACCAGTGCTCTGCCCACCCAGCCTCCCTCTGGCGAAGTGAGGTTTGTTGGTTAGAGAGTTGTATTTACATTTACAGCATTTATCAGACGCCCTTATCCAGAGCGATACAGTCTTACAATCCAAGCAATTGTGGGTTAAGGGTCAAGGACCCAACAGTGGCAGCTTGGCAATGGTGGGATTTGAACCCTGGACCTTCTGGTCCATAGTCCAGTATCTTAACCACTAGGCTACCACTGTCTGTTTTGGTTTCTGGGTTAATTTCCTAGGTAAGACCGGGATGTTCCGCTCCATGCACTTTTCTGTACTCTTCTGGTTTGTATTCGCCTGATTACGTCTCTGATATCACTCACCAAGGGTGGCTTCCTGAGTCTCAGAGCTACTTGAATTGTCACCACAGACCAGTGGTCCCCCCACAGTACATCATTACTCTGCTAAGAATTGTCCAGATCTCCAGTCACACCAGCTAGGTAGCGTGCCCATTTATAGAAGAGCTATTACTGTAGAGGAGGCTGATAAATGAATACAGCAGGATGAAACAGAACAACTTTCAATTCCACTTTGGCTTCCTAAAGCGCCACACACCTCATTCCTTGGAGTTAATGACCTGTTTCTGCTCCACGGGAGTTTGCATTAGCTGTAATTCCATTGCACAGGAGAAACTGAGATACAAACCTTCGGCCCTTTTCTATCAGTGTTGCATAGATAAACAGAACAAAGGGGCTTCCTTTGTACTCGCGTGTATGCGTTTCGTATTAAATCGATAAAGATGTCACTGAGGGAATTTCTCTGCATGCGTTAAAGCAACCCGTTTCTCAGAGGTGCTGATAAAAAATAGGCAATTGCATATTTTTTGTGCAAGTGTCCCGATCAATAGATGAGCCTGAAGAGATGAATCAATGCTGTTTGTTCACTGAATAATGTTGACTATGGAGGAGATGGGGAATAAGTGAGGTGTGCAGATGCAGTGTAGGTTCCAAACCTTTACCAAGTCATTGTTTTGTGCTCATATATGTTTGTTTATATCGTCCACATCCTGTCCACATCGCCAAATATGTCATTTTACCTTTACATTATTTAGCAGATGCTTCACCCAGAGAGACTCATAACCAATACAGTTAAGGGTTACGAGCCTTGCTCAAGGGCCCACCGGTGGCAGCTTGGCAGTGCTGAGGCTTGAGGCTCTCAGCCTTCTGGTGTGTTATTTATTACCTTAACTGCTGTGTCACTGCTGTCCATTAATTTAACTTCTGTTAATGTGATTAAAGCCGGCCATTTAAATGCCAATTAGTGTTAATTAGAGCTGTGTAATACTGGCTGATATGGATTCTCCTCAGGAAAATCGTTAGGTTGGTGAGTTTCTTTTTTTAAGCAAATAGTATTTGTAACATTTTCTGAAAGGAATGAAATTGTATTTTACAATATCTTTGAGGCCTAGAAATAAATACTCATTTCAGGATCTTGCAGTAGTGTTGGTTACACATGAGAGTGACAGAAGGTTTGACTTAAAGCTAATTGATTATTATTATTATTTCAGATATTGTTCTGTGTGCAGCAATTATGCCATGATGTTTTCCAAGACTATGATTCACTTTTCTGTCAGCAAGGGTTCGCTCGTACTAGCTTTCTGTCATTCAGACATGAATCTGCTGCGCATAAGACAGATTTTTGTTCCTATTACAATTCTTAAGACCTTATTTTTTACAGAGCGTCTGTTTGTACGAAGTGGAAATAGCACTGACCACACAGCCTGGCTATATGCTCTAACCCTGCCTATTAAACCATGTGACCATACTTAGTTAGTGTATAGTTATACTTCGTGTAAATAGCATGATGTAGCTTTTTACACTGAGTGTAAATAGAGTAAGGTTACTACGTATGCTTAGTGTAGGTATCATCTGCGTGTATTTCTGTTTATGCTTACACTGGGTGTAAATAGCATCTCATGGGTGATCTTTGTTACTTGATTTGACTCTGTGTCAGTTTCAGGCTTCAGGAGCTGCTCATGGATTTCCTCACAGAAAATGACCTCGGGGAGATTTACCACGAGAACACGACCGAGGCTTTCAATGGCACCGCCGGTGAGGCCAGGCACCAGTACAACTACTACGCCATGCTCTTGACGCTGCTCATCTTCGTCATCGTGTTTGGCAACGTGCTGGTGTGCATGGCCGTGTCCCGGGAGAAGGCCCTCCAGACCACCACTAATTATCTGATCGTGAGCCTCGCCGTGGCAGATCTTCTGGTGGCCACGTTGGTCATGCCCTGGGTGGTGTATCTGGAGGTAGGATCTGTTTTCAGTGTCCGCGTTATCTTGAACACGCTGAGGGTGATGTAAGAGTTTAATTAACTTTTTTCAGAGCACAAAGCGCTTCGCCCGGTCACGCTCAAAAACCCATGAAATGCAATATTACAGCTTTGCGTCATTCGCACTTGCAGATTCGCATGGTGAGTCATGTAGTCATAGTTGCCTATAAAGCCTTTACAGGCAGAGCTTTTCTGTATTCTTCTTGTCATCACAAGAATGGCATCTAATTAAAATGTCATAAAACACCTCTTTGTTTCACAAATAGGTGGATTATTAAAGAATGGCAAATTTGAGGAGACACACTGAACCAAGGAAGAAATCCTCTTTGGAAAACGTGACAGTTGTAGGGTGATGGCGGAAAGTTTGGTCAATTTATATGCTTGACCTGTCTTACAGCCTAAAGGAATTTTTTAACAGCAAGTCCAATTTTTACAGACGAAAAAAAAGCGCATGTTGATGGCCTTTGGGACTTTGGGACGTTGATGGGACTTTGGTGGCCTAGTGGTTAAGGTACTGGACTATGGACCAGAAGGTCCAGGGTTCATATCCCACCACTGTTGGGTCCTTGAGCAAGACCCTTAACCCATAATTGCTTGGATTGTAACTGTATCAATTGTAAGTCGCTCTGGATAAGGGCGTCTGCTAAATGGCATAAGTGTAAATGAAAAAGAACACCCCATGTATTAACGCAGCTTCACACCGAATACGAAACTTATGGGCACTGCATACAATTTTGAATCGGAGCCTGTTCTAATACCTTCTAATTCCTGGCGGAATGTAGCTGAAACACTGGAGATTGATGGTGATAAACCTCACAGTGACTGAATGGAAGAGTTTTCTTGTTTATCTAAGATTCTAATCTGTTCACGCCCACAATAAAACCCAACTTAGAGCTTCCTGCACTAATCTTTGCTCGTGTCTTTGTTTTATTAAGTTGACGATGTGTGCGGATCTCCGTGACACCTTGAGAGAAGGGAAATTAAAGACAGCAAAAGCAGGGAGTTTTCAAAGTGTTTAGACAAAAAAACATAGCGACTTGGTGTGAAGGTCCCACTACGTGAGCATGAGGCTATTGTGAGGTTAAGAAAACATCAACAAACAACCTATTCAAGAATACCACAGTTTTTTTCTATTCAGAGTTGTTCTTAAGAAAATAATTCAAGTATTCACGTGAAGACACACATTTGAGAAGGTTTTTGTGAAGCCAGTCCTTGCTGCATTGATACAGAATCCATTCGTGCAGCCAGCGGGGAGTTCATTACACCGCCCGGGTGCAGTACAAATGAGACTCTTGATCTTGTCTTCCGGCAGCCTTGAAGGGTGCGTCCAGTCGAGCCGTGCTCGAGGGTACGTGTTAGAGCGCGGGGTTTGATTAGCGCCTGCGGACAGGAGGTATCTGCTCCCTTTTTTGGCTTTGCAAGCATGAGTCAGCGGTTTGAAACTACAGAGTGAGCGAGCACAGCAGCCGGGGTGACATCAGAGAACTTGGGTGGTTTGAAAACCAGCTGGCTGTCACGTTTCTTGTTCTCGGGCAGGGAGGTGCGACACGTCCTCTGTGTCTCATAAGTCTCCACGTTACGTCCTGTGTTGCTGATTTTGACGAAGAACTTGGGGTACTTAGGCTTTAGGGATGGTCTCGGTTCTGCTTGGAAAGCTTTTTTTTTTGGCTTGTCTGAGCCTGTTTAAGGCTGTGTGGGCGTCGTGGGATGATGTAATTTTACTGAACTGAATATTGCAACAGTGGAAGTGAAAGTGCTCTCATTACTGAAGGACGTTCCGTAGTTATTTCATTCTCTGGGGTGTGTTGTGGCTCGCGTGTAATTAAGACCGAAAGAAGCATGTAGTGCATTTATAACATTCCACAGATAAATAGAGTAAGTAATAAGTAAATGCTGAGCCTCTGGCACGGAGGCTGCTGCTGCGAAGAGCCGTCCCTTGAGGACCTGGGTTTAAACATGAAAAAGATACAGGCAGAGATCTGGTAGAGGTCCAGGAGGAAAAGGAAGAAATGCCGTAGAGAGTGCACAATGCAGAATATTTGGGGAAGAGGATATAGTACACTGGGAGGTATCACTTCCATGGCCACAGCTGTATATAATCAAGCACCTAGGCATGCAGACTGCTTCTACAAACATCTGTGAAAGAATGGGTCTCTGGCTTTCAGGAGCTCAAGTATTCCACAGTCAGCTGTCAGTGGTGTTATAACCAAGTGAAAGCGATTGGGAACGACAGCAACTCAGCCACAAAGTGGTAGGCCACGTAAAAGGACAGAATGGACTCCAAACTTCATGTGGCCTTGAGCAGTGCATAAAGAGTGTCATGGAATGGGTTGTAAGGCTTGGATGAGCAGCCAAGTCAAGCCTTACAACACTAAGCGCAATGCAAAGCGTCGGATGCAGAGGTGTAAAGCACACGTCACTGGACTCTAGAGCAGTGTGGACATGTTCTCTGGAATGACGAGTCACGCTTCTCTGCCTGGCAACCTGATGGACGGGTCTGGAGGACGGTACTTGATGGGGATTATGGTGTGGGGTTGTTTTTCAGGAGTTGGGCTTGGCCCCTTAGTTCCAAGGAAAGGAACTCTTCCAAGAGATAAGTTTGGGAATGGCTCCTTCCTTCCACCAGTGCTCAAAGCAAGGTCCCTAACAACAGAGATGAGCAAGGTTGGCTTGGAAGAACTTGACTGGCCTGCACAGTGTCCTGACCTCAACATGACAAAATGTCTTTAGGACGTATTAGACCTGAGACTGCGAGCCAGGCCTTCTCATCCAACATCAGTGTCTGACCTCACAAAAGCACTTATGGAAGAATGGTCAAAAATTCAAATATTCACCAGAAGAGTTGAAGCTGTCATAGCTGCGAAGGGTTGGCCGACATCATATAAACCCTATGTATTAAGAAGGGGACGTCACTCAAGTTCACGTGCATGAAATTAGATGAGCGAATACTTTTGGCAGTATAGTGTGAGACGGAGATTATGGAGGGAGAAGAAGTACAAAATGGGCCGGGGGTGAACACAAAAGCCTGGCAGGTCCACAGAAGTTTCAGAATGATTTCACGTTCATGTTCCGGTTACGGTCAGAAAACATTGTGTTATGAGCGAAAGGGTTGATTCGAGGTGATCCACCGGAGGAAATCGCGTGTCAGTCATTTTCAACTGAACTGTCTAGCGGAGGCAGTTTATTTAAATGGAAATGTTAAGGATGCTTATTTGCTCAGATGAGCAGTAAATGCACTGGAAGTTTTTCCTGTTGATACGAGCTTTTCAACCGGACTAATGCAACTCTCATTCTTCTGCTGATTCAAACCACATATCAGATTTAAGACCGGTCGACTAATTGACGTCTGATATCCGACGTCTTTTCTCATAACTCGTACCTTGATTAATTGGATCACCAATTGCTGACACTGTCAAGATGGTGTTAAAGTTGTAATTAAAAGCAGCACGATAAAGCAAATATACAAAGCAAAGGTGACAGCGGAGACGCCTAATGGTGCTTCTTATTCTGCCTGTAATCACCCAAGCTGTCAGTCCGTGCCTCTGGGAAAACGTAATCATACACAAACCTGCTGTAATCGTGCCAGCAAGGCAGGCGAAACTTAATTAAGTCGCAGACACGTCTTGAGTATCAGGATTCTCCTCAGGATCATCCGCAAACATGAAAGCACAAAGAAGCATTTAAAGCACATTCAGTCCAGATTGCCTAAAACAATGCAGGGGGAAAAAATGACGACAATTTCCACAGAATTACTGGTCCTTCTCAAAAAATTAGCATATTGTGATAAAGTTAATTCTTTTCCGTAATGTAATGATACAAATTTAACTTTCATACATTTTAGATTCATTGCACACCAACTGAAATATTTCAAGTCTTTTATTGTTTTAATACTGATGATTTTGGCATACAGCTCATGAAAACCCAAAATTCCTCATGAAATTTTGAAATCATGAAATCATACAGCTCATGAAATCTCACAAAATTAGCATATCATGAAAAGGTTCTCTAAACGAGCTATTAACCTAATCATCTGAATCAACGAATGAACTCTAAACACCTGCAAAAGATTCCTGAGGCTTTTGAAAACTCCCAGCCTGGTTCACTTGTATTAACGCTTTAATCGAGCATTGCATTGGACCATCGACTGCAGCTGAACCATATCTTCACTCGGCACCCACAACACCACCCGAAGCTAAGTACCTTTAATTCATTAATTGTACTAACATGGCTTCTGCTGTGCTTGTTCCCTGTGCCGAGTGTGGCATGTTTAGCTATTCTTCCTCCGTCATTAGTGTAAATTTTACTTGTGATAGGTGTAGGCTTGTAGCCAGTCTGACGGAGAAGATTGTAGTGTTAGAGGCGCGCATCCAGACATTA
>JAJAGP010003920.1:0-61278 GCA_025084515.1 Ancistrus triradiatus | reverse complement strand
CTGCAGCCTGTGTTCTGGAGGATTCAGGTCATGTTTTGCTTTTGGTTGGCTCTTATAACTGACCTTTTTAGGGCCCATGGAGACTTATTTGCACTTAGAGTACAGTACTGTAGATGTAAAAATAAAGAAAAACACGATAAAGACAGCAGAGATCGTCAGTCAGCAAGGGCTATTGTGAATCGGAATCGCTGAATCACTGTGTACTGAATCGTGAATCGCGATCTGAGGTTTGGCTGAAATGAATCATGCTGGTTGACTCATAAAAGCTTAAGCAAGTGCACCGGGTACCGGGCAAACCTCGAGAACCGAGACAAATTTTTCTTGTCAAACTGCGTTGGGAACGGAATTTGATAATGTTGATGAAATTAAATTCTCATAATGCAATCATACAGCAGGAGAAACCTCAATATTTTTTTCTCCAACAGTATGATGTGAAATAATCTCAAAGGAATATAGTTGCAGTCTTGCACTTAATGACCATGCAAGATCCCCAGTCTAAGATCAAAATCAAAGTCTGTGACTGCTCTGCAACAAATACTCTGTAGATATAAAGCTTTTCATAGTCATCTAGTATATGGCCAGCCTTAGAATTTGTCTTGCAGATAAACGTTAGCTGTCCTTCACAAGGGCCCAACAGTGGCTAAGCCAGTATTTGAACTCACAACCTTCTGATTAGTAGGCTAGAGTCTTTACCATTGAGCCACCACTGTCCCTAATCCTGTGGTGTTGCTGATTGGTCTGACGGTTCATGAACACTGAGCGGTGGAACCATGCACGCCACAGTTGGATCAATACTACATTACTGCCGTCCATCTGCTTGGTGTGGTGTGCAACAGCCTACCTGTATTTAAGAGGAAGCGCCTTATCAAGCTCATTCCAGCCTCTACTTTGACCTGGAAGCATGCTCACATCAATAGTCAGAGCTGAAAGTTTTGCACCTCTACCTATCATGGAAACGTCAGAGCCAAGATGGCGAATCTGCTCTTCATCGATTCCTGCCTTATCTTTTTTGTATGAAGAGTCCATTGCCACTGCGAACTCAATGCCATGACTTCCGGCTTACTGAAGGTTAAAAAGCGACTGCCCCTTGGCTAGATTATCTGCAGAGAGGGGAAGCAAAAGTCCACTTCTGAAAATGACTCATTAAGATTTTGATCAATCTTAAGCTGATGTTGACCAATCTTATCTGAGGTCTGTGCGGCAGGCTAAGGAAATGCCATCAGAAAATTGCATTTGCAATGAAATTAGGCACCATCCAATCCCATGTGTTTCTATCAAGGCATTAAGATCTGATATGATTTTGGGCTGAAAAACCTGCTTTTTTCCCTCCTCCACTCTCAATGACGCAATCAAATTTCCTTGATGGTCTTGAGGAGCACTTAGCTTAAAAGAATACACTTCCAAATCAAAAAGCTTTCAATCATCTCAAATTGCATTTGGACGAGAGGTTACTCCCGAGCATGCCGTTTGCTCTGGATGCGATCGAATGTTTGAGTGACTCACGTACACATTGGCCATGTTAAGAGACATTAGGTTTGACTTTTGTTAGGTCTCCGGATTGCCCCTGACAACATGCTGGACGTCCGGAGCTCTGAGGGGCGTGTCAAACACAGGACAGGACACTCAGGTTTGTCGGTTGCTGGGGAAATGGGTTGCCGATGTCTCATGTGCTCCCCTTTGGCTTAAGTACCTTCTGGTTCTCCCCTTTCTAACGATGCTGGAATAGTAACAAATGTGTTCTGTTAATTGAATATATGTTCATAACATCTCTAACTACATATTTTGTTTTCTCTCAAAGCTCTTCTGGTACGAGTTTCAGTTCTTATACTATAACATTCTTCAGGGTCCAGTTCTGGCTCCACTCAAGCTGCTCTTCCAGCATCAGTTCCAGCCCTCATACTGTTACTCAGATCACAGAGGGCCCTATTCAGAGTTTTAAAATTCAAATTTTAACTAAAACAATTATGTCAAAACAGGGCACACCCCTGCACACAGTCAAAAGTACTGGGACACAAACCTGCACGCGGCCAAAAGTATTGGGACACAAACCCACATGCGACCAAAAGTATTGTGACATGCCTTCGCATGCAGCCAAAAGTATTGGAACATGACCCCTCATGTGTCCAAAAGTATTGGGACATGCCCCCGCATGCGGCCTAAAGTATTGGAACATGCCCCCCATATGTCCAAAAGTATTGGGACATGCCCCGGCATGCGGCCTAAAGTACTGGGTCACGGCCTTGCACGCGGCCAAAAGTATTGCGACATGCCTATGCATGCAGTCAAACGTATTAGGACATGCCCCTGCACGCGGCCAAAAGTATTGGAACACGCCCCTAGATGCGGCCTAAAGTATTGGGTTACGGCCTTGCATGTGGCCAAAAGTACTGAGACACACCCCCACATGCAGCCAAAAGTAATGGGACAAGCCCCCACACACAGGCAAAAGTATTATGACACGCCCCCACACGCTGCCAAGAGTATTATGACACGCCCCCGCATGCAGCCAAAAGTATTGGGACACAACCCCACACGTAGCCAAAAGTATTGGGACATGTCCCCTCGTGACGAAAAGTATTGGGACACGTCCCCTTATGTGGCCAAAAGTATTGGGGACACGCCCCCCACGCAGCCAAAAGTATTGGGACACGCCCCTGCACGCAGCCAAAAGTATTTGGACATGCCCCCGCACGTGGCCAAAAGTATTGGGACCCAAGCCACATGCTTTCGGTTTGTCACATCTCAAGCACTGCTGTAGTCCTTCAGGAAATGCAGATCTAGTTTATCATATATTATTATATTTTATATATATCATTTATTTATATATTATTTATTATTTATCTATATATCATTTTTTATATTATGTAGTACATTTTCTTTAAATGTGTTATCTCCTTTACTTTCTATATTTCACTTCTGTTTATTTCAACTATTACTGTAACATATTAATTAGGTTGCTTAATTTAATTACATACAGTATATTATCTTGCTTGCCCAAAGAAGTTTGGTCCCTTTTTGAGTCTTATAAGATTTTGGGAGTTTTTCCTTGCCACTGTTACCCTAGGCTTGCTCAATTAGGTCTGTTGGCCTAGATATTTGAAAAGCTCCTTTGTTATAATGCGCCATTGTAAAAAGTGCTATAGAAATAAATCTGACTTGACTTGAATTCACAAGTACAGGGCAGACCATGGCACTCTTCATTACCTCTCTGAGCTGAACAGTGCCTTTATACTGTAGCTACAGATCCTTGCCAAGAGGAACTAATGGGCAGAAAAAGAGTGCCAGAAGTGAACATGGTTACATTTAGCTACATAACACAGTGTAATGGTAGTGACTTGCAGCTATCGTTAGTTCTTTTATGGTTATGGTAGTTCTAGTCCCCTATAAAAGCAGCAAAGATCATTATATGCTTTGTTTGGACGCTGGTTTAATGGTCAGCAACGTGTATGGTGGCATGTTATGCTGATAAACAGAAGACTATGCAATTTCAACAGTAAAACCAGAGCAAAACCTACACTATCAGTTACCTTGGGCCTGGATTAAAACTTTGCTGCTCTTTGTTGTTCATGTGGTTTCAGTCAAGAAAGAAACTGAAAGTTCTCCAGTGAAAGTCCAGTGAAAGGCACATAACCATATAATTTGAGGTTTGACCAAAAAGTTCTATCTTGGTTTCATCTGACCACATGATATTCTCCCAATCCCCTTCTGGATCATCCATATGCTCTGGCAAACTTCAGACAGGCATGGACATGTTCTGGCTTAAGCAGGGGGGCACGCCTGGCACTGCAGTCCCTCGTGGCGTAGTGTGTTATTGATGGTAGCCTTTGTTACTTTGGTCCCAGCTCTCTGCAGGTCATTCATCAGGTCCCTCCGTGTAGTTCTGGGATTTTTGCTCACCGTTCTCATGATAATTTTGACCCCACAGGATGAGATCTTGCGTGGAGCCCCAGATCGAGGGAGATTATCAATGGTCTTGTATGTCTTCCATTTTCTTACAGTTGCTCCCACAGTTGATTTATTCACACCAACCTGCTTGCCTATTGTAGATTCACTCTTCCCAGCCTGGTGCAGGTCTACAATTTTCTTCAAGGTGTCCTTCGACAGCTCTTTGGTCATGGTTGAGTTTGGAGTCTGACTGTTTGAGGCTGTGGACAGGTTTCTATTATACAGATAACGAGGTCAAAGTGCCATTAATACAGGTAACAAGTCAAGTCACGCCAAGTCAGATCTATTTATATAGCGCTTTTTACGATGGAGCATTGTCTCAAAGCAACTTTACAAGTTTAGATTATCTCCTAATAACTATGTCCAATCCCAAATTGAGCAAGCCTAGGGCGACAGTGGCAAGGAAAAACTTCCTGTGTTACAAGTGGGAGAGCCATAAATCTTGCTTGTTTGTGGGTGACCAAATACTTATTTTCCACCATGATTTACAATTACATTTTTAAAAAATCCTGTGATTTCCTGGATTTTAAATGGCTACTTACTTGGAAACATAGTGTTATTTAGCTAATTCCTTTCACTTTCGGTGAGACCAGAAAGTCTTGGATTGCTGTAGATTGTTTTGAGGCCTTTATTAGGTCTCATAGTGCAAAGAGGTACACATGATGGCATGATATACAACAGATTATTGCATTTGCCTCTGCCAACACGAACTGATGCTTAGAATAAAAACCAACAGGTTTTTGATATACTGTGCATAGAAATCAGATGTGAGGTGTGGCAGCTGTAAAATGAACGCCCTATAAACGTCTCTTTATAGCCTGATATGTAAATGTCATAAAGGAAAATGGCTTTTGATGTCGGACCTGCCAACGAGAGATTATTTTTGAGGCATATTCCTGAAAATGCTTCTCTAATCGGATTCATGGCGTACATTCATCTAATAAAGGGGTGTAAATATACAAAAACAAGGCCATAAATAAGAAGAGTGGATGTTAAGAGCTGTGGTTTATCTGACTTGTGCCAGCAAATGCAGTTACCACACATGATGCTGGAGAAGGCCAGTCCGGGATGATAAGGCAGCAAGAGCAGTAACACAATTCTCCTATGTCACTAATGGGAGACAGATTTCCCCTCAATGCCAAAGCCTTATATCTCTGCTGCTCATATGTGGGAAACATATGCTAATGGCTTCCAATCCCTAGAGCTCGCATTTCTGCTGTAATGACTTTAAATTTGGGCATTAAAATGAGATCCGGAATAAATCTGCTGAGAGAAGTTTGAAAAGGGGAGGACCGAGACGGTGTCACTCTTCACCTGTCAGATTGAACGTCCCGTCTTATTTGGATGTTTATTTCACCCGGAGACATAAAAACGCAATATATGACGTCCATGTGCTAGCTGATAGGGAGACGGAGTGACTAGATTCAGATTCATTGCTTCACCCGCCCTTTGTCTCACTGATATGTTTATGGACATTCAGAGGTTCTGTGTTATTCCTTCACCATTCGTTGCTGTAAAATGTATAACGTCACTATTAGACATGGGCTAAGTTGGGACATTATGGAAAACGCAAATAAAAAAAAATATGCATTGTTTCTTACATTTACTTTGACTTTTTACTTCATTGCGTACAGTATGATCTTGAGATATTTCATGTTTTGTCTGGTCAACTTCTTTTCATTCGTTAATGAACCTAAAATCCATTCCTGCATTTCAGGCCTGCAAACACATTCCAAAAGAGTTGGGACGGAGCAATTATGGTCTAGTGATGAGGTAAAAACTAAATAATGATTGATGACTGATTTGGTACAAAAGCAGTATCAACAAAATGAGTCTTTGACTAGCAAAGATAGGCAGAGGATCTCCATTTTATCAGCAAATGCGTGATAAAATTATTTAAATGTTCTAAAATGATTTTCCTCAAAGAACAACTGGAAGGGATTTGCATATATCAGTCCTAACCTTTTCTGATTTGGCTTGTTTTGCTTTGTCTTTGTTGAAAATGCATGGACGTCCCTGGAAAAGATGTCGTCTTGGTGACAGCTTATGTTGCTCTAAAATCTCAGTGTACTTTTCTGCATTAATGCTGCATCACAGAAGTGTAAATGATCTTCTCAAAGGGCCCTGACCCGACCCCATACCATGACAGAGCCTGGCTTTTGGACTTGTTGCTACATCAGTCTGGATGGTCCTTTTTTCTGAATGTAACTCTGTACTGTAGAGCTTGATAAAGGTTTTATAAAGTTATCCCTTGCTCATGTGGTTCTATCAGCTATTAATGAATGACCGTTGTTGATGCAGTGCCGCCTGAGGGATCGGAGATCATTTGTTGACAAACTGGAGATCCTCTGCCCATCTTTGCTCCTCAAAAACAAGTGGATATTGCTTTTGTACCAAATCATGATTATAATCACCTGTTGACTTCACCATTTTGCAAATCACATCATTATTTAGGTTTTTTCACCTCATTACTAGCCCTAAATTGCCCCTGTGCCAACTTGTTTTGGAATGTGTTGCAGGCTTGAAATGCAGGAATGGATGTTTCTTAGCAAATGAAATGAAGCTGACCAGGCAAAACCTGAAATATCTTGGTTTCATCCTGTCTGCTATGAAATAGAAATCAAAGGAAATGTAAGAAACACTGCATAGTTTTTTATTTGCATTTTCCATACCATCCCAACATTTTCTGATTTGGGATAGTATATTTAACGATACGATACCACACCATTCAACAACCAATGATATCACGAACATATCACAATATGGCCACTAAACCCCATTGTGAAATGGCAAATTGGGCCATGAAGTAAAATGGGCTTGAGTGCTGTGGGTCTTCAAATTTTTATAGGAGCAATTGCCTCATTTTTAATCTGTTGTACATTTAGCAAATGAATTGATTGGTTGGTTGCTGTAAATGTGGGCATGGAAGTGCTTTTCAAGAACTTTTTTGAGTGAGTTTGAAATATTAATTAAATCCCAGTATCCTCACAAATAAATGATTGTTTCTAAAGGTTCTTTAATACCCAAAATATGATTTTTGTTGTCGATGTGACACCTGACATGGCTGGAATGCAACCTCAGGACCTTTTTAGGGGTGCTCAAGGACCCCTATATTGAGTCCCAGCACGCCTAAAACAAGGAGTAAAAAGGCTTTAAATTTTTTAATGGAAATTTGTTTCTGATAAGCTGAAAAATGTTAAAACCATAGAATACCACAATATTTTAACAACAAAAATACAACACTGCATCACAAAGGGTATGATCCACTTTCTCCCTCATTCACATGTGTGAGAATGATAGTCCAAAATGATATGTCCAGTTTTTCTTGATTAAAAAAAGCCCTGAATCTGTCAACATTTTAGATTTTGGTTTTGTCTAATGCATTTTACTTGTCATGACAAAAAATACCGGAAGGCTTCAGTGCAGAATTAATAATGCAACACACAAAGAGGTTCTGTAGATTAGACTAAGTGTTGAAATCTTTCGTTTAAGGCAGCGGAATGGATAAAAGAAAAGCGACTTCACTTACTGCCAAAAGGACTATTAGTGTTAAAGGTGAAAACGTCGCACAAGTTAAGACACAGACATGCTCTACATCAAAGATGGTGCAGCACATCAATGAGGAGGTTTAACTTTGATACCATTTCCACCTTTTATAATGGTGAGTCAGGACGTCTGTATATTTACTGCTTATTAGCACTGTCTAAAATGTTTTCGTGTTTCTGAAAGGCTGCTGTTGCGAGCAGTGGCTGATGCACGGTGATGTTTGATGACCTGATATTGATAGATGTTCAGTTTATAATTACAATCACCTTAGCATTCTACTCGGCTGGTCGTCATAATCATTTCCGAGTCCACCTTATCCTGGGACCGAGTCCAAATGAGGTCGAGACCACTCGATTAATGGTCTTGAGATTGAGACTGGACTCGAGTACTACTGCACTAGGTTTTAGCAACAACTTTAACCAAAAGCTAAACTATACATCTCTATAGGTTGTTTTAACCCTCATCCTTTTGTTCATGTGTTAAGTCAAGTCAAGTCAAGTCAGATCTATTTATCTAGCGCTTTTTACAATGGAGCATTGTCTCAAAGCAACTTTACAAGTTTAGAATAGATCTCCTAATACCTAGGTCCAATCCCTAATTGAGCAAGTGACAGTGGCAAGGAAAAACTCCCTACGTGTTATGAGGAAGAAACCTTGGGAGGACCAAAACTCAAAAAGGGACCCGACCTCCTTGGGCAGCATAGATGATAAATCTAAGAATGAAACTAAAGTCATGGAGTCATACTTCAAATAAAATGGGAAATATGCACATCGGCATTAAGTAGTCTGATACACAGAGTCACTCCAGGATCCCTCTGTTACCCTCTGATTCTTCTTATTTTTCCCAGTTTTACCAAATCTGTATATATATACTGTATGTATATATTTTATGTATAACACCTAGGCTGCCCAAGGTGGTCGGTCCTGTTTTGTCCGGGTGCTCTCAAGTTTTCTTCCTTCTAATGTTTAGGGAATTTCTCCTTGACACTGTTGCCCTAGGCTTGCACATTTAGAGCTAGATGTTTGTATAGCCACTTTGAGACAATGTTCTGCTGTAAAAAGCACTATATAAATACATTTGGTTTGAAATTTGCCTTGACTCGTGGTTGCCAGAATGAGTCTGTAACACCTCCCTTCCACTGATGGACCCTTGAGCTGCTCTTACCCCTCGGTTGCTTGCGTTGTGCCTTGTGGAGTTGCACATGGATTCTTCTTTGCTGGTATTTCTGCACATAGGTCACAGGTTTGCCTTCATCTCTCCAACCAATCGTACAGACTTGACTTTGATGAAGTCGCTGAGGAAACATTACTTGCAACGAGAGGAAGTGTGTGTTAGGCTACAAGAGTTAAATACAAGAGCAGCATGGTTCAGGCATCTGTTTCATATTGTTCTGTCCTGTCCTATTACTTATGGTGTCTTTTAATGGACTTTCATTTAGTTTCCTTCTTTTAAGACCTTGACTTTACTGAGCAGCATTAAAGCCGGGACGTTTTCTTGATATACAGTGGTGCTTGAAAGTTTGTGAACTCTTTAGAATTTTCTAGATTTCTGCATAAATATGAGCTAAAACATCATCAGATTTTCACACAAGTCCTAAAAGTAGATAAAGAGAACCCAGTTAAACAAATGAGACAAAAATATTATACTTGGTCATTTATTTATTGAGGAAAATGATCCAATATTACATATTAGTGAGTGGCAAAAGTATGTGACCCTTTGCTTTCAGTATCTGGTGTGACCCCCCTGTGCAGCAATAACTGCAGCTAAAAACGTTTGTCAACTAAATTAAATGTTGATCAGTCTGCACACTGATTCAGTTTCATGGACAGATGTCCTGACATTTTCCTTCAGAATTCTTTGATATAATTCAGAGCTCATTGTTCATCAATGATGGCAGGCCGTCCTGACCCAGATGCAGCAAAACAGGCCCAAACCATGATACTACCACCACCATGTTTCAACAGATGGGATAAGGTTCTTATGCTGGAATGCAGTGTTTTTCTTTCTCCATACATCACGCTTTCTTTTAAACCAAAAAGTTCTATTTTGGGGGTCTCATCCACACACAAAACATTCTTTCCAATAGCCTTCCTGGCTCGTCCACGTGATCTTTAGCAAACTGCAGACGAGCAGCAAAGTTTCTTTTGGAGAGCAGTGGCTTTCTCCTCCTTGCAACCCTGCCATGCACACCATTGTTGTTCAGTGTTTCTTCTGATGGTGGACTCATGAACATTAACATTAGCCAATGTGAGAGAGGCCTTCAGTTGCTTACAAGTTACCCTGGGGTCCTTTGTGACCTTGCCAACTATTACACGCCTTGCTCTTGGAATGATCTTTGTTGGTCGACCACTCCTGGGGAGGGTAACAATGGCCTTGAATTTCCTCCAAACTCTTTAGGGATGGTTTTGTAACCTTTTCCAGCCTGATGAGCATCAACAACTCTTTTTCTGAGCTCCTCAGAAATCTCCTTTGTTTGTGCCATGATACACTTCCACAGACATGTGTTGTGAAGAGCAGACTTTGATAGGTCCCTGTTCTTTAAATAAAACAGGGTGCCCACTCACACCTGATTGTTGTCCTATTGACTGAAAACACCTGACTCTAATTTCACCTTCAAATTAACTGCTAATCCTAGAGGTTCACATACTTTTGCCACTCACTAATATGTAATATTGCATCAGTTTCCTCAATAAATAAATGACCAAGTACAATATTTTTGTCTCATTTGTTTAACTGGGTTCTCTTTATCTACTTTTAGGACTCTGATGATGTTTTAGGTCATATTTATGCAGAATATAGAGAATTCTAGAGGATTCACAAACTTTCAAGCACCACTGTATGCTGTATAAATAAATGGACCTTGACTTGTCTTTAGAACATATAATTTACAATCACAAGAATCCTTTGTGAACCCTTTGGAATAACCTGAATGTCTGAATTCATCTTAAAGCAAAGTCACGATTTTACAGGAGACCAACCCTATATACTGTGTACTGTAAGTAAAGACTAAGTGTTAATTATATTTGTTCTTGTCCAAGGCAAAATATGTTTGGCTACTGTCATGACTAGGAAGAACATCAGGTCAGATATACATGTACAGTACTGTGCAAAAGTCTTTGGCCACCATTAGATTTATTGTTTTAGCATTGGTATAAAGACCATATATAACATTTTGTCGACGATTGGACCCCAAAATTTCAAACTTGGATTCGTCACTCCATAATTCTCTTTTCCACTGATCTTCATTCTAATCTTTGTGAGCTTTAGCACATCTTAGCCTTCTTCTTCATCTGTGTCCCTTCCCTAATTAGAGATGATCATTACACTATTGCTAAAACAATGGTATATCTAATCTAATGGTGGCCTAAGACTTTTGCACAGTAGTCCAAATTGGAATGAATTCAGATCTTCCATTACAAAAGTAAATAAACTTTTTTTTTTTACCATACTTTTATCAATTTATTTAACAATACCTAAACACACCATAACTCTACTTTGCCCATGACTAGTATGTACAGTTAGCAAACCAGCTAAGCATGAAAGCCTCTGGTTTCATTGTAATATACTCATTGACAAAAAACCCAGATATAAATGTCGGATTGCTGCAAAACTCGGCATACAGTTACATCGCAGGCAGATATGTAAATTATTAGAGGTGTGGTCTGATTAGACACTGGGTCTGGCCACAAGAGGGCATAAAAGTGCTTCCCCCGCTACCCTAAAGAGGCTCTCAGAGGCTACTTTTGGGTAGTGTACCTCTTGGTGAGAGATCGTTGACTGTGACGATGACTCTTATGCACTAAAAGGCATTTTGTCCAGTTGACAGACTTTGGGAAGGGGCGCATCACTGGACTGAGAGAAGCAGGATGGTTGTATGTGGGTGCATTACTTTTTTGTCAATGAGTGTAGCTTCATCATCAGCTTGTTCTAATTGTGGATCAGTCAGTTCTTTAAATCAAATCTCTTTTTTTACCACTTGTTCTATTAACACCAGCTAATAATTCAGACGTTCACATCCTAGATCTGAACTAGTCGTCCAGTGGAAGCTGCATTTGAATAAGATGCGTATGATGAATAAAGACTTTCAGCCCAACCCAAGGCCAGGAAAGGTTTCCATCAAGAGACAAGCTGAAGAAGCTTAAAGTGACTCTGCCTTGAAATTTTAATCACTTTATCTGAGTAACATTTGTACCTACACACTTCACAGTGGCTTCGGGGCGCTCTCCTATGTTCTGCTTCACCCGATCTCATTTTCATTCCCTTATCTTTTTACTTATAGGGACGCGAGGACAACTCAGATGTGAAAACATATTTCACAATTAAGCCAGTCAGACTCATTAAGGAGAGGCTGGAGGCGATGGAGAGAAGCGAAGCCGAGCGCTCGTCAGATGAAACACTATTCATAGACGTCGGGTTTTATTAACGAACCCCGGCGTGACACGGCACAACAAGGAGAGAGCTAGTGTAATTGCTCACATGTGCATTAATGAAGAGCTGATAGCAAAAATAATCACTGTTTCCTCTCCGATAAAGGAATAGGGCAGATCAGCCGCGAGTGTGCAGCTTGTACTTGAGTGCTTGAAGACAAAGACAAATATTCATTTATTCCTTCTTTTATTCATTAATTCAGAAATTAATTTATTCATTCATTCACTTTCATACTCGCTTAATCCGATATGGGGGAGTCGGAGCCTATCCTTCAGCACAGGGCAACACTTTTAGAGATGCCAACTGACCTAACACGTTTTTGGAACGTGGGAGAAAACTGGAGTAACCTGAGGAAACCCACACATGTTCTCACTGAGAGAACATGCAAACTCCACACATGCAGAAGGCACTCATTTGGACTCGGTCTCGTCTCAGTCTCGGGGTAAGATGGACTCGGAAATTATTATTGAAACCAGTCAAGTCCAATGTGTCTGTCTGAGGTAAAGTTAATTGAACACTTTGGAAGGTGTGTGTCACATTACATCTGGTGTTAAAGTAACCCAGCATTTCAGAAAAAGAACATTATACCAACAGTAAAATATGGTGGTGGTAGTGTGATGGTCTGTTGCTGTTTTGCTTTGGTTCTGCAGCAGGACAATGATCCAAAGCACAGCACCAAGTCCACCTCTGAAAGGCTGAAGAAAAACAAAATAAAGACTTTGGAGTAGTCAAAGTCCTGACCTGAATCCTATTGAGATGCTGTGGCATGACCTTAAAAAGGCCGTTCATGATCATCAAGGTGTGTTCTGGAAAAATTGAGACGAGCTTTAATGTTCTTTTTGCTCAGCAGTGGTTTTCGTCTTGGAACTCTGCCATGCAGGTCATTTTTGCCCAGTCTCTATCTTATGGTGGAGGCATGAACACTGACCTTAACTGAGGCAAGTGAGGCCTGCAGTTCTTTGGATGTTGTTGTGGGGTCTTTTGTGACCTCTTGGATGAGTAGTCGCTGCGCTCTTGGGGAAATTCTGGTCGGTCGACCACTCCTGGGAAGGTTCACCACTGTTCCATGTCTTCACCATTTGTGGATGATGGCTCTCACTGTGATTCACTGGAGTCCCAAAGCTTTAGAAATGGCTTTATAACCCTTTTCCAGACTGATAGATCTCAATGACTTTCTTTCTCAATTGTTCCTGAATTTCTTTGGATCTCGGCATGATGTGTAGCTTTTAAGGATCTTTTGGTGTCTTTCACTTTGTCAGGCAGGTCCTATTTAAGGGATGTCCTGATTGAGAACAGGTGTGGCAATAATCAGACCTGGGTGTGGCTAGAGACAGTGAACTCAGATGTGATAAACCATAGTTATGTTTTAACAAGGGGGGCAATAACTTTTTCACACAGGGCCATGTAGTTTTGGATTTTTTTCTCCCTTAATAATAAACACCTTCATTTAAAAACTGCATTTTGTGTTTACTTGTGATGTCTTTGACTAATATTTAAATTGTTTTGATGAAATCAATACTTGTAGAAGAGTGTAGGGTCCATTTCCTCATGCATCTAAGGGCTGTAGGTGTGGGTTATAGAGGTGCCCTGTGTCATTACAGAACCTCTATCTCGAGGAACTTTTAGAGGAGCTTTGATCAGAGGTTGCTACAAAAGCTTGTCTAAGTGTTTACAACATTAAAATCAGACTACCTTCTCAAAAAGGGAGGAAATTCAGTGGTGCTGCGACTGATTCGAGGAGTGGACGATCTGAAAAGATCACACCAAATGAGACCTGCACCGAGTCTTCGTTAACATCTAGAGTAATAAAAATGGGGCCAATGGAAGGACATGAAGAGGAAAATGAATTAGTAATGCACGAAGAATGAAAGAAGATAATGAGAACAAGAATAATATAACATAATAATCTTTCCTGCGCTCACAGCTGTATTTGTCCATGCCAAGGCTAACATCTGCGGGGAATTGCCTCGCGTTTTCTGTATTTATAACAATTTACACTTTGCTCTAAACTATGTGCTGGGAATCAAACACTCTACAGAACCCAAAAGCTCACTTCACACCTGCGTCGTCCTTTATAGATTCCTGCTAGCGCCTCATCCTTTTAAGTCCAGCCAAGTCCTAATGCAGTGTGTTTAACGCTGAACACACAGCTACAGAACAGGATGGAAAGGGAGGGTGTACGGTGAGGGGTGACAGATTCTTTCCCCCTCAGTAAGCCTCGGAAATAAATCTCCTGCCTCTCTGTTTGACTTTTTGATGAGAAAATGTTGTGCAATAATGCAATTCTGAAAGGAAAAGGCACTTAGGAGCCTGAGAGGTAGATTAGCAATTTGTACGAGCTATGTATAACCATAAATCGCCAGTGATCAGGCCAATCTCATCCCTGATGGGGGGGTGTTTGAGTTTCACAGAGTGTGCTACAGCCTAAAATGCAACATCCACCAAAAGAAAGGTTCCAGCATAGAACAGCCATATAAAAGCCATAGATATTTGACATAAATTTTTTTTTACAAATTTTAAAAAGCAAACGCAAAACATCCTGTTTTACCCCGTGTTTCATGTTCAGGAGGATCCGGAGCCTTGGACAGGGCACCAGGTGGGCCCAATAAATACTTAAAGAAATATCTACTGAAACATTGTTTAGGATAACTGCAACAAGCCTTTTTTTAGAGCTGACGCCACATCTCACTGTGTTGTAAAGAGATTTCATCAACCCAAATCTTCCAGAATCTCTGTTCACTTTATCCTAGTGAGGGTCAGAATGGATCTGTAACCTGGATCTGTAATCTGTCCCAAGGTTTCTTCCATATAATGTTTATGGAGTTTTTCCTTGCCACTGTCACCCTAGGCTTGCCCAATTTGGGATTGGCCCTAGATATTAAAAGATCTACATCTACATCTAGGCATTTAGCAGACACCCTTGTCCAGAGCCACGTCCAACTGTTACAGTCTTAGCATTTACAACTGTTACAAACCAAGCAATTGTGGGTTAAGGGTCTTGCTCAAGGACACAACAATGGCAGCTTGGCGGAGGTGGGATTTGCTGCCCCTGTTGGGCCCTAAAACAAGGTCAACAATTACCATAGTCACATAATCTTCTTAGGCTACAGTAATGTAAATATAAAGTGTATGTTCATAAGAAAACTGTGTACAAATGATAAGTACAATAAATGTATCAGAGATACAAGTGGAACGCTACCATCTACACAGCGTTTCTAATGCCAAAAGCTGCTATACACATCTTTTAAATGTATTTAATTCACAATAATTATAGAAAATACATTAATGTACTGTTACAGCCCTGTCTAGAGGAAAGCTCTAACATGTAAGAAGATGGTATGATATACCTGATACTTTTGTTAGACAGTATTGCAGACAACAGAAGATCAGCCAGATAAAACAGAGACACAGCGAGTGAATGTGAACCAGTTTATACAGTGGGGCAAAAAGTATTTAGTCAGCTACTGATTGTGCCAGTTCTCCTACTTAGAAAGATGAGAGATGTCTGTAATTTTCATCATAGTTACACTTCAACTATGAGAGACAAAATGAAAATCACATTGTAGGATTTTTAAAGAATTTAATTGTAAATCATGGTGGAAAATAAGTATTTGGTCACCACAAACACGTACGATTTCTGTCTCCCAACTGTAACTTCTTCTTAAGAAGCTCTTCGGTCTCCACCTCGTTACCGGTATTAATGGCATCTGTTTGACCTCGTATCTGGATGAAAAGACACTGTCCCCAGCCTAAAACAGTCAGACTCCAAAACTCACCATGGGCCAAGACCAAAGAGCTGTCAAAGGACAGGAAGAAAATTGTAGACCTGCAGCAGGCTGGGAAGAGTGAATCTATAATAGGCAAGCAGGTTGGTGTGAATAAATCAACTGTGGGAGCAATTGTAAGAAAATGGAAGACATACAAGACCATTGATAATCTCCCTCGATTTGAGGCTCCACGCAAGATCTCATCCCATTGGTCAATATGATTATGAGAATCGTGAGCAAAAGTTCCAGAACTACAAGGAGGGACCTGATGAATGACCTGCAGAGAACTGGGACCAAAGAAACAAAGGCTACCATCAGTAATACACTAAGCCGGGAGGGACTCAGATCCTGAGAGCAGTCTCTAGCACAAACGTGAGCCAATGTGCAAGTGAGCATATGATCGGTAACATTCTGAGTTTTTGATTGAATGACAGACTTCTGCTCTTTAACTCCCACCTCTGCTCGTTTTAAAAGACAGACTTTTAGTTCCTATTATAAGTTGTTATAATATTTAAGACCTTGAACGTTAAAATGAAACGACATTGAGGGGATGGAGGTTAAACTGTGTTTACCTGAATATCTGTTAAAGGTGAAAGAAAAAAACATTAGGGTAAGAATATAGAACAAACTTGTATAGCTTCTAAAAAGAACATCCAGTGCAAAAATATTCTGGCACCATCAAAACCATTCCATGAACCATATCAAAAGTTAGTTTTTGAATCCAAAATATTTTCCATGTTCATGAGATGCCATTTTCAGTTGCTTTTGGCCCACACCGTCCTCCATAGTCTCCTCTGATTCACTCAATCACACTCCATAGCTGGCTTCCTAATTGCAGTCAGCTTCAGTAGATAAACACATCTTGGTTTGCCTGGTTTCTTGTCAGGTCTCATCCTCTGTCCTTCATTAGTATCCATGTCCAGCCTCAGTTCTTTTCTAGGTCCAGTTTATCCTCTTATTTAGCTGCTGTGTCTATTGTTATTACTTGTGTTGTGCTTGTCTCTGTTCCTCTGTGTTGTTTAGTTTGTTCCAGTTCCCTGTGTAGCTCCTGTGTATATATTCACCTTGTTGTTTACTCTTGTGGTTTTCTGCCTTAGTTTTTCCTTCACTGTAAATAAACCCTCACCACTTGAAACTGCATGCGTCTAGGTCTCCAGTTCCTTCTGCCATGTGCACAGGGCCAAATAGAAATAAAAGCCTCAAAAAAGGTCCAAGAAAATATTGTTTAGAGTGATGCTAATGAAAAATAATTTCTAGTTCCCCCAAAAAAGCTTTTAGTACATTTTGTGGCACAGTGAAGTGAATATTTATTTTCCAATCTACGCAAGATAAACATTTATGGTGGCAAATGGTTCCTTATTGGGATGCCCACACAAAATCATTATGAATCAAGCACTGAAAGGTTCCTTACGTTTACATTTACAGCATTTAGCAGACACTCTTATCCAGAGAGACTTACAGAAGTGCTTTGTATTCTTCTTAGTAGACATTACCTCATACTAGTACAAATAAGCAATAACCCCAGTAAACAATCCAACTAAATCCTGTTAGTCAGGTAAAGGTACAAGCAGTCACAGTTTTTTTTTATATTTGATTAAGTATGTAAGGGCAGTTTCAATCTTCAGTGAAGTGCTGAGGGAGAAGGTGAATCATTCGTGGCTGTTTGAAGACATCAAGTGGAAGTTCATTCCACCACTTGGGTGCCAGTACAGAGAACACACAAACATGTTAGTTTGAGTAGTATGTCAAACATTACGATATTTTTCACGATTTCATCTTTGTGTACAAGAAGCCTACAGTGGTGCTTAAAAGTTTGTGAACCCTTTAGAATTTTCTACATTCCTGCATAAATATGACCTAAAGCATCATCGGATTTTCACACAAGTCCTAAAAGTAGATAAAGAGAACCCAGTTAAACAAATGAGACAAAAATATTATACTATCATTTATTTATTGAGGAAAATGATCCAATATTACATATTAGTGAGTGGCAAAAGTAGTGAACCTTTGCTTTCAGTATCTGGTGTGACCCACCCTGTGCAGCAATAACTGCAGCTCTAAACATTTCCTGTAGCTGTTGGTCAGTCCTGGCACACCGCCTTGGGGAATTTTAGCCCATTCCTCCGTACAGAACAGCATTTCAGCTCTGGGTGTTGGTGGGTTTCCTCACATTAGCTGCTTCACTTCATGTCCTTCCACAAACAACCATTCGATAAGGTTCTTATGCTGGAATGCAGTGTTTTCCTTTCTTTCGCCAAACATAAATGCTTTTTCTTTTACAAAACCAAAAAGTTCTTATTTTGGTCCTTCTCCTCCATCCACAAACATTCTTCCAATCGCCTTCTGGCTTGTCCACGTGATCTTTTAACAACTGCAGACGAGCAGCAATGTTCTTTTTTGGAGAGCAGGGGGCTTTCTCCTTTGCAATCCACTGCCATGCTTCCCATTGTTGTTCAGTTGCTCTTTGATGGTGGACTCATGAACATTAACATTAGCCAATGTGAGAGAGGCCTTCAGTGCTTAGAAGTTACCCTGGTCTCCTTGTGAAACCCTCTCCCAACTCTTACACGCCCCCCCTCCCTTGCTCTTTTTTTTGGTCGCCCCCTCCTGGGGAGGGTAACAATGGTTTTGAATTCCTCCATTTGTACACAATCTGTCTGACTGTGGATGTGGTGGAGTCCAACACTCTTTAGAGATGGTTTTTGGTAACCACCCTTTTCCAGTCTGATGAGCATCACAACTCTTTTCTTGAGGTCTTCAGAAATCTCCTTTGTTCATGCCATGATACACTTCCACAAACGTGTGCTGTGAAGAGCCTGACTTTGATAGATCCCTGTTCTTTAAATAAAACAGGGTGCCCCCTCACACCTGATTGGCATCCCATTGATTGAAAACACCTGACTCTAATTTCACCTTCAAATTAACTGCTAATCCTAGAGGTTCACATACCGTTTGCCATTTGCCACTCACTAATATGTAATATTGGATCATTTTCTCAATAAATAAATGACCAAGTATAATATTTTTGTCTCATTTGTGTAACTGGGTTCTCTTTGTCTACTTTTAGGACTTGTGTGAAAATCTGATGATGTTTTAGGTCATATTTGTGCAGAAATATAGAAAATTCTAAAGGGTTCACAAACTTTCAAGCACCACTGTATATATAGACATATATACATATAGTACATACATATATACATATATATATATATATATATATATATATATAGTATTTCTATATTATCTACTGTGTTTTACTCCTTATCTCTACTTATTATATGTTTACACCTGAATTATGTTAGTGATGTGTAGCGTTCTATGTGCCAGCTGCTGTAACAATTCAGTTTCCCTCGGGATTAAGAAAGTTCCATCCATCCATCCATCCATCCATCCATCCATCCATCCATCGAACATTTCGGTGTTTAGTTTTTTAATATCTTTGTAGCCGGACCATTATTTAGTATGTATTAGAGCAGTTTATGGCTGCACTCTCAGGTAAAGGTGCCATAAACAATTCTTCATTACAAGACTAACGAAGAATCACTTTTGCTTCCCTTAAGAAGCTTTCAGTGCTGTGCTATTGAATTATTTGTGTGGAACCTTTATTTCTCCGAGCACAGTTCTGAAACTTATTATTTTAGCGAGAAAAATGGATAAAGAACCAAACACTGAAACATCCTTTAGGAAATTGAAAATGGTTCTGTACTGGAGCACAATTTATGGCAGGTAGAAAAATCTTCTAATGCTAGAGATAAATGGATGGCGAGGGGTGAAGGGTTGAAGCGAAGGAGAATGTATGAAGCGGAAAGAGAGAGACACATGTCCAGACATGACCTTATCAAAGTGACTGGAGTCCTGTGCTTATTGCTCAGAACCAATTTGAGCTGACCGAACGCAGCGGGTACATGACGGCCGAGGAGCAAAAAGGACAGCTCTTTCTGTTCTCCACCCCCTGCTACTCCATTTCCATTGCGTTACGCTGTAGCAGAAGTGGCTGGAGATTAGCATATGACATGACAGATTACATTAAATCACATCGGCGCGGCGCTTTACGACATTAGCCTCTTAGCCTGAGTTGCTAGCACATGCAAATTCAGCTCAGAAAGCACTTCTTACTTTAAATCTGCTGAGTGACACGACACCTTTGATATGATTATTAGCGCGCCGCAGGAAAAGCAGAGAAATTCAGACACTTCTGAACAAAGAGTTTCGTAAGCTGCTAACGGAGCTGCAGTTTAGCGGGAGTTCAGGAGCTCAGGGTTGAGTGATGTGAGGATGGATTATAAATATCATGATATGTTAGCGCCAATAGATTGTGGCTATCGTCAAGTGTCAGTGCTTATATGTGGTGGTGCAGCTTTTAAGGTACAGGATTAGGAGTCAGGTGGGAGCGCTTCTAGACTACTGTGTACTGGGGCACTCAGAAGTTAGAGGGGCACAGCTGTACCCCTCTGCTTGCCGATCAGTCGACATAAAATAAGCCTGATATATTTATTTATTTAAATAGATTCATTATAAATAGATTTATTTATTTAACTCTAAAGTGGGCGTTACTCTGCCATGGATGAGACATAAAGAGATGGGACTGTGGTAGCCTAGCGGATAAGGTCCTGGACTATGGACCAAAAGGTCCAGGGTTCAAATCCCACCTCTGCCAAGCTGCCACTGTTGGGTCCTTGAGCAAGGCCCTTAACCCACAATTGCTTGGATTGTAAGATTGTACCAATTGTAAGTCGCTCTGGATAAGGGCGTCTGCTAAATGCTGTAAATTAACACAAAATAAGGATTTATTAATGTATTAATTAATTTTGTTAATGCTAACGTATCTGATGCCTTTGCTACTTTAATGAATGCCTTTGCTTTAGGGCCCTAATATGCGCTTTTGGTAGGTTATATGGTTATAAGTGGCCAAAAACATATAGCCAAGAGCTATCATTACCCTCTTTGCACCATGGCTCACTTTCTTTGAAATAGTTGAAGATATCCATTAATCCATGCAAAGAACTGAAAGAAACTGGCTCTGAAACTAGCTTTTGGAAAGACGCTGGGGCATTATGGGAAATGTAGTGCCTGTATAGAAGTTGTGTAGCTTGCCCAGGGTCACATTGAGTTTTTACTGCCATGATTTTAGTGGGACACAACAAGTTTTACTGTGGCATGTGTCCCAATAAAGTGGGCGTGATGTTTCCTCTGGAGTCAGGAGGTCCAGGATCCTCAGACCCCCAGAGCTGCCATTGTTGGGCCCTTGAGCAACCACAATTGTATCAGTTGTAAGCGTGGATAGAAATGTACTGTGGAAGCCTAGCGAGTAAGGTACTGGACTATGGACCATAAGGTCCAAGGTTCAAATCCCACCTCTGCCAAGCTGCCACTGTTGGCTCCTTGAGCAAAAGCCCTTAACCCACAATTGTCTCTCTGGATAAGGGTGTCTGCTAAATTATTTAAATGTAAAGAAATGTGCTTTCTGGGCAAGTTCTGCTGCCGAAGTGGACGTCTAACACGCTTCACCTTAGTTAATAGGGTAATGGAAGGGCTCTTAAGATGGCATCAGGGATAACTGACAAGGCAAAGCAGGTGTGAGCGTGTTAAAACAACTGCTGAAACACAGGGCGAGTGTCTGGAGCTCTGAGGTCAAGGGACTAACCGCTGTGCCACTGTCCCACCCATAATCATTACATTTACATTTACAGCATTTAGCAGATGCCCTTATCCAGAGAGACTTACAACTGATACAGTCTTGCAATCCAAGCAATTGTGGGTTAAGGGCCTTGCTCAAGAACCCAACAGTGGCAGCTTGGCAGAGGTGGGATTTGAACCCTGGACCTTGTGGTCCAGAGTCCAGTCCTTAACCGCTAGGCTACCACAGTCCCATTATTGTTATTATTAATAGTGTTCTTAGAGTTTGTGTTGCTAATGTAACTTGAAAATTTCGTCCAGTTTAGGACAGATATAAGAACTCTAACAGAAGCCTGACCTGGCTAAGCAAAGTGCTCCAGATGGAAAATACCGCGTTGAGAGCCACGTTGCATTCTGTGAAACAGGTCGTTGATTGAAATGGTCATTGGCTGGACATCACCATAGTGACATACCTGTAGTCTTTTTATGCTGCTGTAATGTAAATATAAAGGGTATTTCCAGAAATAACAATGCATGCGAACAATACTTGAATGTGTCAGAGATACCCATGAAAACATGAGTGAGCCACTAACATCAACACAGTATCTGAAGCCTAAACTGTTAAACATATCACCAATTACAAGCACGCAATAACTATCGCACTGTAGAACCAAAATATAAACAGAGATAAACATACCTCGGTGGCTGCACACAACCCAGAGGGAACGACTCCACTTGAAGAAACACTCATTTCAACAACGAATAATACAATATCACCTTTTAAACACTTTAAACCTTTAAGTAAGTAAATCCAGAGCAATGGTATTAGTAGGAAGTCACAGCAGTCAAATGACCGGCCCTCCAAATTTCCAGGTATATGTATAGTACTGTGCAAAAGTTTTAGGCAGGTGTGGAAAAAAATACAAGTGTTAATAGTTAACAAAACGCAAAGTGAACGAAACAAAATAGAAGTCTAAATCAAATCAATATTAGGTATGGCCATGCTGTATTGCCTTCAAAACAGCATCAGTTCTACTAGCTACATGTGCACATAGGTTTTGAAGGAACTTGGGAAGGAGGTTGTTCCAAACATCTTGGACAACGAACCCAGATCTCTTCATGTAATGCCAAACAGACTTGATGATGGTGAGATCAGGGCTCTGTGGGGGCCGTATCATCACGTCCAGGACTTCTTGTTCTTCTTTACATTGATGATAGTTCTTAACAACATTGGCGGTATGTTTGGGGTTTTTGTCCTGCTATAGAATAAATTTGGAGCCAATCATGCGTCTCCCTGATTGTATTGCATGAGACGTATCTGCCTGTATTTCTTTGTAGTGAGGACGCCATTAATTCTGACCAAATTCCCAACTCTATTTGTTGAAATGCAGCCCCAAACTTGCATGGAACCTCCACCATGCTTCACTGTTATTGTACCGCTCTCAAGCCCTTTGCAAACAAACTGCCTTCTGTTTTCAATATTCATTTATTTTGGCTCTTCAGATCAGTTGCTGCTATGTTCCAACACCCCGGGATCCTATGTTTCCGTGCATGGTTGAGTCCCTTGGCCTTATTTCCTTGTTGAATGTATGGCTTTTTATGCACAGTTCTTCCATGAAGACCACTTCTGGCCAGACTTCTCCAAACAGTAGATGGGTGTACTGGGGTCACTGGTTTCTGCCAGTTCTGAGCTGATGGCACTGTTGGATATCTTCTGATTCCAAAGAGAAGAAAGCATGACGCGTCTTTCATGTAAGTTTCCATAACCTCAACATTGTCTGTTTGAACAGCACATCTTGAAACCCCAATCTGCTTTGAAGTCTTTTCTTGGGAGAGACCTTGCCTATGCAGTATAAGTACCTTGTACCTTGCTGTGCTCAGTCCTGCCAGGGTGTATGACATGAAACTTCCACAATAATAATTTATGGCTGCATAACCATATCTAAAAGACAGATTTTTATTTCCTATTAAATTTGTTATAATTGTTAAACCTCGGTCGTTGTAACGAAAGTATTTTGATCGGATGCTCATTAAACAATGCTTACCTGTTTATGCCAGAGCTAATCCATGTAGGGCTTTTTACTTTATTAAAATACTTTCTAGTCAGTGCAATACTCAATAGTACAGTGGTGCTTGAAAGATTGTGAAACCTTTAGAATTTTCTATATTTCTGCATAAATATGACTTAAAACATCAGATTTTCACACAAGTCCTAATAGTAGATAAAGAGAACCCAGTTAAACAAATGAGACAAAAATATTATGCTTGGTCATTTATTTATTGAAGAAAATGATGTGTTTCCTCACATTAGCTGCTCGCTTCAGGTCCTTCCACAACATTTCCATTGGATTAAGGTCAGGACTTTGACTTGGCCATTTCAAAACATGAACTTTATTCTTCTTTAACCATTCTTTGGTAGAACGGCTTGTGTGCTTAGGGTCGTTGTCTTGCTGCATGACCCACCTTCTCTTGAGATTCAGTTCATGGACAGATGTTCCTGACATGTTCTTTTAGAATTCTCTGATATAATTCAGAATTCATTGTTCCATCAATGAAGGCAAGCCGTCCTGCCCAGATGCAGCAAAACAGGACCGAACCATGATACTACCACCACCAAGTTTCACAGATGGGATAAGGTTCTTATGCTGGAATGCAGAGTTTCCCTTTCTCCAAACATAACGCTTTACTTTTAAACCAAAAAGTTCTATTTTGGTCTCATCCATCCACAAAACATTCTTCCAATAGCCTTCTGGCTTGTCCACGTGATCTTTAGCAAACTGCAGACGAGCAGCAATGTTCATTGTTGATCAGTGTTCTTCTGATGGTGGACTCATGAACATTAACATTAGCCAATGTGAGAGAGGCCTTCAGTTGCTTAGAAGTTACCCTGGGACTGTGGTAGCCCAGTGGATAAGGTACTGGACTCTGGACCAGAAGGTCCAGGGTTCAGATCCCATCTCTGCCAAGCTGCCACTGTTGGGTCCTTGAGCAAGGCTCTTAACCCACAATTGCTTGGATTGTAAGACTGTACCAATTGTAAGTCACTCTGGATAAGGGTGTCTGCTAAATGTTGTAAATGTAAATGTACCCTGGGGTCCTCTGTGACCTCACCAACTATTACACGCCTTGCTCTTGGAGTGATCTTTGTTGGCCGACCACTCCTGGGGAGGGTAACAATGGTCTTGAATTTCCTCCATTTGCACACAATCTGTCTGACTGTGGATTTGTGGAGTTCAAACTGTTTAGAGATGGTTTTGTAACCTTTTCCAGCCTGATGAGCAGCAACAACTCTTTTTGTCTGAGGTCCTCAGAAATCTCTTTTGTTCGTACCATGACACACTTCCACAAACATGTGTTTTGAAGAGCAGACTTTGATAGATCCTACATGTGTTCTTTAAATAAAACAGGGTGCCCCCTCACACCTGATTATCATCCTATTGATTGAAACACCTGACTCTAATTTCACCTTCAATTTAACTGCTATTCCTAGAGGTTCACATACTTTTGCCACTCACTAATATCTAATATTAGATCATTTCCCTCAATAAATAAATCCAAGTATAATATTTGTGTCTCATTTGTTTAACTGGGTTCTCTTTATCTACTTTTAGGACTTGTGTGAAAATCTGATGATGTTTTAGGTCATATTTATGCAGAAATGTAAAAAATTCTAAAGGGTTCACAAACTTTCAAGCACCACTGTACTGGATAATACTGAGTTCATCCGATCTGACTTGGCAGAACTAGCTGTTGTGATACATGTTGTATATTTTGAAAGGGTAACTACTGCATTGTTTTATCACCCATCCTTCATGTTTATTTCAGCCCTTTCCAGCCCTAGCATTATAATGCTAAATGCACCCGGTGGAACAGTAATTTTAAATAGGTGTGGTCATCTCTTTGGACTGTGTTTCCTTATGGTAATATTTAGTGCCCAAAGAATATAAATGCAGCTTTCTCCATTCTTCATCGGCAAATGGCTCATTATTTGAGTGACTCAGCTAATGACTCAACCCACTGAATCACTCTTCCTTCGATAGTGCCCATATTCACCTCCTGTTTTATCCACTGACTCAGACTGAACTGTGATTTGAACTCATTCGTTTTGTCTTGTGTAACAATTGGGAACGAGCATTTAGGTCATTTCAACCACTCAGGCACTTATCAGGGAAAATGGAGCTGTTGACAGATAATGAAGCTTTGACACCTAAAATTGTGGCTCCTATAGCTTCGGGTGGCATTGGTGGGCTATTTCATATCATTTTAAAATACCTAAGTGAAGTAAGATTGAATGGGCTTTTTCGCATCTTAGCCCTTTGTCTTAACGTTATATAAGGAGGAGACTAAGCACTGGGTGAAATATGAATGGGACTGTAGTACAGAAGCCCCGCCCCATCATTAGAAAAAACTAATCGGCATAGTACTAAATGTTATTAGTAAAAATACATGTAAACCCATTAAGTTGCCAAACTCAACCAGATGTGAGTGAGATAACGAGTTCAGACTCTACTTTGTTTCTTCACACCTCTGCCCAAGGAGGTTGGGTCCATTTTTGAGTTTTGGTCCTCCCAAGGTTTCCTCCTCATCATATTTGGGGAGTTTTTCCTTGCCACTGTCACTGTAAGCTTGCTCAAAAAGGGGCTATGGGCCTAGATATTTGTAAATCTGCTTTGAGACAATGTTCTGTTGGAAAAAAAAAAACTTGATAGAAATAAATCTAACTTTTATCTCAAATAAACCCATAGACTTCAAAGAATATTTTAGCATATGGCCTTGCTGTTCTTCACTGGACATGTGTTTAAAAGTGAGTTGACCGTGTGCTTGTGTCTTAATAGTAAGCTGAGTTAGGACATCTTTGTGTCCATGCCACTGGAGCCAATTATTTACTCCAGCCCATGCTGACTAATCCCCTGTAACCAATTACACTACACTGGAACCAATCACAGTGCCTGTGCAACCAGTCAGGCTCCACCATCTAGTCTTAATGCTGCATAATCCATCAATGCAACCATAACCAGCTGAGCTGTAAGTTCCTTGACGGCATCACTCCACCATAATCACTGCCAGAATGCCAGTGTCACCACTTAGAACATGTTCCTGTAAAACAGCCACAAAATCTGAAATGGTGACCAGTACTCCATGCCCAGAAGGACTGATGAGTTGGCATTAGGTCCTGGACTTCAGTGGTTACAAAATATCTTGGATTCACACATTCACTGGTGCCACTCCAATAATTGTAGACATTCCTGATAACCGTGCGTCTCATATTCCAGGCATCTCCAGCCTCCTAAAGCCCGTCCTCATATCTACAGAGTGTGTTGTGAGCGTATTTGACCTGGATTTCGGCTGCTCTTCTCCAATTATTCAGGAAGTGACAGCAAAAGCCCCCTGCCCCTCCGCAGTGTCTTCCAAGAGTTCGTCGGTCTTTAATCTTAATTATAAAGCTATCATTGTGGTGCAGACACACGGCTGCTAGTAGCGTGGTTGTGGGCGTCCATGCTCAGAATCAATCACGCCATGGGAAGGTTCAGTCGTGGAGGTTTCTTCTCTTTTCATTTATTCTCCTTTCAGTCCTCATAATTGCTGCTGCTGTTCTCACACTCGTGAACTCTAATGCCTGCTGCTGCTGGGGCTGAGACCTTTGGTATTAATAATGTAACCTTTTTCACTCGAACTGGTACCTTTTATACTGGAACTGACTACAAGAAGTGATACCTGAACTGAAACCCTTGACATGCAAGAAGGGCTTTGTTACTAGAATGAATAGCTATTGGTGCTGGAATGGAAAATTATGGTTTTGTACCCCAAACTGTTTCTATTGAAACTGGAAGCTTTTGAAATGGAAAATAAATTACTGCAATGAGGACTAGAGTCTATGGTACTGGGACTGGAACTTGAGCTTTTGAAGCTATCTGATGTCTACAGTACAGTAATTGAAAGCTTTGGCATTGGAACTTATATTTATTGGTGAAACTGCAAGCTTTGGTAGTAAAGGAGTAATCTTTGGCACTTGAACTGAAAGGGAAATGGATGTGGATTCACTGGTTGCAAAAATACTTTAGCACTAGAACTGAAGCCTTTGATAGTGGAACTAGAACCAGTGGAACCTGAACTCAAACATTTGATACTTAAAATGGAACTAAAATTAAAAATGGAACTTGGCACTGGAACTGCAACATTTGCTGTTGGAACTAGAGCCCTTGGTATGGAAACATTATACACTGGTACAAATGAAATGTTGGCACTGGATCTGAAGCTATTTGTACTGAAACTAAAACCTTAGGTACTGGAAAAATGTAATTGCTACTGGAATAAATGTGGTATTGGAACTTTTGGTATATATATATATATATATGAAAGTTTGTGAACCCTTTAGAATTTTCTACATTTCTGAACCCAGTTAAACAAATGAGACAAACATTTTATTTATTTATTAGGAAAATGACCCAATATTACATATTAGTGAGTGGCAAAAGTATGTGAACCTCTAGGATGAGCATTTGATTTGAAGGGGAAATTAGAGTCAGGTGTTTCAATCAATGGGATGCCAATCAGGTGTGAGTGGGCACCCTGTTTTTATTAAAGAACCAGGATCTATCAAAGTCTGCTCTTCACAGCATGTTTGTGGAAGTGTATCATGGCAAGAACAAAATGAGATTTCTGAGGACCTCAGAAAAAAAGAGCTGTTGATGCTCATCAGGCTGGAAAAGGGTTTACAAAACCATCCTCTAAAGAGTTTGGACTCCACCAATCCAAGTTCACAGTCAGACAGATTGTGTACAAATGGAAGGAAATTCAAGACCATTGTTTACCCTCCCCAGGAGTGGTCGACCAACAAAAGATCACTCCAAGAGCAAGGTGTGTAATAGTTTGGCAAGGTCACAAAGGAACCCAGGGTAACCTTTCTAAACCATACTCTCACATTGGGCTTAATGTTAATGTTCATGAGTCCACCAATCAGAAGAACACTGAACAGCAATGGTTGTTGCATAGCAGGGCTGCAAGGAGAAAGCCACTGAATCTCCAAAAAGAAACATTGCTGCTCATCTGCAGTTTGCTAAAGATCACGTGGACAAACCAGAAGGCTATTGGACGAATGTTCTGTTGACGGATGAGACCAAAATAGAACTTTTTTTTTGTTTAAAAGAAAAAGTGTTATGTTTGGAGAAAGGAAAACACTGCATTTCCAGCATAATGAACCTTATTCCCATCTGTGAAACATGGTGGTGGTAGAATCATGGTTTGGGCCTGTTTTGCTGCATCTGGGCAGGACGGCTTGCCATCATTGATGGAACAATGAATTCTGAATGATATCAGAGAATTCTAAAGGAAAATATCAGGACATCTGTCCATGAACTGAATCAGTGTGCAGGACTGATCAACAGTTACAGGAAACGTTTAGTTGCAGTTATTGCTGCACAGGGGGGTCACACCAGATACTGAAAGCAAAGGTTCACATACTTTTGCCACTCACTAATATGTAATATTGGATCATTTTCCTCAATAAATAAATGACCAAGTATAATATTTTTATCTCATTTGTTTAACTGGGTTCTCTTTATCTACTTTTAGGACTTGTGTGAAAATCTGATGATGTTTTAGGTCGTATTTATGCAGAAATATAGAAAATTATAAAGGGTTCACAAACATTCAAGCACCACTGTACATATTAGACCACTAATGACATTCACATTAAACTAACAAATGCATCAGTTATGTTAGCAGACAAAATGAATGCAATGAATAAAACATTCTTTAGTGTTACTCTGTGTTTCATTCTCATCCATGACAAACTAAGACCCACGTTAGTATTAAATCACTTCATCTCTTTAGTGTTTAACAGGTTTATTTTTTATGCACTTTGCCCTTACGACTGATGGGCAAACAGAGGGGTACAGCTGTGCCCCTCTACATTCTGTGTGTGCCCCCGTATGACAAGTACTCTAGAAACACAGCTGACATTTGGTACTGAATCGATAAGTGTTTGCACTGAACTGAATTGAACTGCATTTAAAATTGCAGACACACTTCATGAGAACTACATGAGTAGCTTCACTTGACCTGGTGTTATAAGTAGTTCCTCTTGCTGTGGTGCGTGATGTACAATCCAGCTGTGTGCGAGTGCTGTTTGTGTTTGTTCCATCATGATCTAATGATGTTTCCAAAAGAGAGAGCGTGCCTTTGGAAGTGAAGTCAGATGATGCAGTTAAGCCCAACATGGCGCGCTGCATTAGTATCTCTGAAGCAATTTAGGAAGGTAGAAGAAAAAGCCAGCAGAGCAGAAAGCGACGGCGTTCCATTCATCACTCAGCATTATGCTGTTTTTATTTAATTCCTGCACAAATCACTCTGCGGCGCCACGTCAGGGCCTGCTAACGTCCCTTCACGTGAAGCGCTTCGGTTTTAACAAGGCTTTCACGCACTATTAGGACATGTTCAGTGCATGTTTCAAAACAGCAACCAGTCCAAAAACTCAGTCAGTGACAATCTACATGAATATAAACACACCAACTACATAAACAGACCATAATATTATGTTTCATTGTGTTAACTTCAACCTCAGCAGGTTCCTAAGGTGCTAGGACTGTAGAATCTGTTGCTGTAACTGGTATCTGTGGTACTAAAGCACTAACATTTGGCACTAGATATATATACGTAGAGGTTTTGGTAATTTTCGTAAAAGACCATTTGGTGCTTGAATGGAAACCTTTGATACTTCAACTGGAGATAATCAACTTCACACTAATCTTTGGTTCTTGGTCTGGAACATTTGGTTCTGCAATTAAAATCTATCATTGTGTAACATACACTCATTAACCAAAAAAAATTAAGCACCCAGATAGAAATGTCGGTTTCCCATGAAAGTCTCCACCATATTGCAACACTTTCCTGGCATGTCTGGTTGCCAGATTTATAGCCAATCGAGCATTTATGGGACCAGCTGGGAAGCCAGCTTCAGCAAACTATGAGTGTGGAAGATCTGCAGGCTCAGCTGTGGGCAAATGTGTCATAGAGGCATGTCTAGTAGTCAACGATCTCTCACAGAGAGGTACACTACCCAAAAGTAACCCCTGAGAGCCTTTTTATAGGGCAGTGTGGGAAGCACTTTTACACCCTCTTGTGGCAAGACCCAGTGTCTAATCGTTTGCATATCTGTCTGATACGTAACTGCATTTCCGTCTGTTTTTTTTTTTAAATATAACACCCAGATAGTGTATAAAATAACTTTGGTTCTGTAACTGGAGCAGAAATTAGATCCTTTGGTAGCCGAACTACAGCCTTTGCTATTAAGTGGCAACTTTGATTGTTGGACTGAAACTTTGATGATGGAATGGAACCTTAATTGGAACCCTATATAATGGATGAAAACTTGAACTTTTAGTCTCGAAACACAAATCTTTGCTAACTGAAACCCTTGGAATTGGAACAAATCCACTTGAATTTAAAACTGTAACTTTTGGTACACGTACAGAAAATGTTAGTGCTGGATCTGAAATCATTTTGCTGTGATACTGGAAATGATAGAGCAGCTGCTGTAACTGGACCTTTTGGTACATTGTCTGGAATATCTGGCACAGGACATTACATCTCATGAACAGCAGGTGTAAAATTTGGTCTATGACTTAAAACCTTTGGCACTGGAATCTTGAATCTTTCGGTATTAGTACTGAACATTTTGCTCTTGCAGCTAAAAGGTTTGAAACATTTGTACTGGAACTGAAACTTTTAAGACTGCAAAGTGAACTTTTGTGACTGTCTTTGGAAATGATAGATAGATAGATAGATACAACTAAACTTTATTTAGCAGCAGCCCCCTGTAGCAGCTTACAGTACAAGTGAAAAATTCAAATGTATAAAAATAATAATAGCCAAAAAAGGTATAACACTTAAATGTGCAGCTGTAGCAGAAGTCTGTATTTTTGGTTACTTTGGTGATTATGGTACTAAATCTTAAACTTTAAGCAGAAAAATGGACTGGAAGTAAAACCTTTATTACTGGATTAATGAATGGCATTGGAACTAAGACCTTTGATATTAAAAGAGTAACCTTTCATACTTTTTAATATATAAGAATGTAACTTCAGTCTTTGGAATCATTATCATTTGAACCTAAAACTTTGGCGATAAAACAGAAACTGGAACTAAAACCATTAAAACCTAAAACTGAATGTTGGTACTGTGGTCCACTGATGTGTTTCTAGTTTTAAGGTGTCAACCATTCTGACATAATTCATATTTAGTCCTGGAAGTGCAACCTTTAATTCTGGAACTGAAATGTTTTGCATTAGAACTGGAACTGGGACAAGATACATAGCCTGAAAGTAAAACCTCTGATACTAAGAACTTCTAAAAGTTTCTTATCAGAAAGTTACTAGTTTTGTGGTGTGAAATGTTCTAATACTTTGATACCTGACGGAAAACGTTCTAAGAGGTGCGAGACAGGACGGAATCAAACCAAACTGTGATGTGTATTTGTAATTTGGACGTGTTGGGCCGTGATGAGGGGCTACTTTATTGAAAACTTGCTTGCTAATGGAGGCGGCGAAATTTAGGAGCAGTGAAGATGTCAGAACTGCATTAGAGGGTCTGATCAAAGGCCCCGGCCTCACCAGATGCTCCGATTGCTCTGATCTCTCTGCCAACAGACTTGTTTTACCGTTACGGCAGCTTTATGTTTGAATTTTATGTGCCAATTAATTAGGTGCTTTCTAATATATGTCGAGAGAACTGTAAACTATTTAGAGTGGACTAAAGGCATCGAGATTCTGCACTAAAGTTCGGGTGATTTATGACAGCGGACGTTCACGTTCAGTAAGCAGGAGACAGCTGAGAGTGCACGCAGAAAGCACTCGGCGCTAGCAAGAAGGATTAAAATGGCTTTCCTTGAAGTCTAAATATTTAATTTCTTAATAGAGGACATTAATTTTGGAGGAACTGTGAGGACTTTAATGAGGCTAATGCAGAGTGGCATGTCCGTGACGTTAATTTGATAGGGGAAAAAAAGGGCAATCTGAAATCACCGCGATACAACATGGCGGTCCGTAGCACTCTTTACTTTGGAAGGGTGAAAGTTATTTCCTGTACTTTCACCCCTCACAGCAATTTAATCACGCGGACTCTGTACAGGCTCTAAGAAGAGGGATTACATCGCACTCAATATGAATGACATTGGAAGAAACACTGCAAGCGCTAACCTCATCCCTCACCCTAACATCGGGGAACACAAATTTGTGATTGCAGTGATATATGCTCACCGGTCACTTTATTAGGTACACCTCCTTGTTTCTACACTCACTGTCCATTTATCAGTTCCACTTACCATATAGAATCACTTTGTAGTTCTGCAATTACAGACTGTAGTCCATCGGTTTCTCTTCATACAGGCAGTGCATTATCCAGGGGTGCATTACCCTGCCGAATGAAACCACTGCCATAGAGGGGTGCGCTTGGGGTGCACAACAATTTTGGCTCATATAGCGATGAGCTAAAAACATCCCACTTTCACCACCGGCTTGGCTTCTTCTTCACGGTGCGATCTTGGATTAGTGATGATGTGCTTTTAATCTGGGACTGTGGTAGCCTAGCGGTTAAGGCACTGGACCATGGACCAAAAGGTCCAGGGTTCAAATCCCACCTCTGCCAAGCTGCCACTGTTGGGTCCTTGAGCAAGGCCCTTAACCCACAATCGCTTGGATTGTAGGATTGTACTAACTGTAAGTCGCTCTGAATAAGGGCGTCTGCAAAATGCTGTAAATGCAAAGGTTTTATGTTTTGCCTGGTCAACTTTATATTATTTGTTAACAAACATCCATTCCTGTATTTCAGGCCTGCAACACATTCCAAAAAAGGCGGGATGTCGCCAATTTAGAGCTAGTGATGAGGTAAAATTATATAATGATGTTATTTCAAACAGGTGATGACACCAAGTACAAAAGCAGTATCCACAAATGTCTTTGAGGAGCACAGATGGGCAGAATTTGTCAAAAATGGGTGAGAAAATTATTGAGAAGTTTAAAAACAATGTTCCTCAAAGCAGGATTGGAAAGGATTTGCATATTTCTCCCTCTACAGTTAAACGATTGAAGGAATCTTGAGGAATTTCAGTGTGTAAAGGCCAAAGGGCACAAGCCTAAACGGAAGACCCGTGATCTCCGATCCCTCAAAAACCATCATCAATAGCTGAAAGAACCAGATGGGCAAGGGATTACTTTGGTAAACTTTTTTTAAAGCACTACAATACATAGATACATTCACAAATGCCACTTAAAACATTACTGTGCTTACGTTAACCATGTCCAGAAGTTTCCGTTGACTTCTCTGGGCTCGGAGGCATCTGGGATGGACCATCACCCAGTGGATTGTGTATTGTGTGTTACTACCCCTGACAGAGTTAAATGACATGAGGTGAATGTTCACACATTTAGAGTTTGCATGCTGTGGCTCTGATCCTCACTGATGTTTACTGAGAAAATAACATTTTGCTGTGGACAAAATGGTAAATGGATAAGGAGACCGGTGGGAGTGACAAAACAGAATATGAGTAATGTTTCCATCTGCGTCTACATTTGTGTGAGCTATAGGACTAGTATATGTTTGAGGCAATGTTTCTACAGGGTTGTAACGTTTTAAAATATTGGGTATCTTCTAGAACACCAAAAACATGTCCCTATGCAAAACTCAAAACCCTGATCCCAATTAACTGCATACTCCTTTCATTTTTCGCTTCTGTAGGTGTGAAGAATCGCTTGGCTTTGAGCCCCCAAAACTTGGCTTGGCTGACATGAATAGCTCAAATCTGACAGGGAATGTAAGTGACAGATTGACGCTAATGTCGGTGGCGTAAGCCAAACTATATATAATATTCCTGGAAAACATGCAGGAAAAACATCACCTCAGATGGTGTGAGTGGGATCTGATACCTAATAAGCACGTTCACCTTCATTAGAGACTCCCGTGGCTGTTATGTGCTAGAGGAGAAAATATCTTGTGTAACGCCTGATTATGCACTGTCACCAACCTGAGCTCAGAAAATGTTACAGGAGTTGCTGCACAGGGTTTTGGATACCATTATTATGAGTAAATGCTATATGCTATATATACACTATATGGACAAAAATATTAGGACACGCCTCTTAAACGTTGAATTCAGGTGTTTCATTCAGTCCCAAATCGAGCATGTAGCCATGAAGTCTGCCTTTACGAACATTTGTTGGGTATTGTTTACCAAAGTATGTCACACGTGGCAAGACATTTGTCACATTTCAAGAATGGCGAGGGCAAGAGCCGAAGTTGGCAGCAGTTGAAACACAGTTGAAACACAGAGCTAAACGAGGCATATAATGCACATAACGCTAACAACAACAGAATACACACTACTTTTTCCGAGTCTACTATCCTGTACAAAATGAATGTAAGGTAGAAAAAAGAGAGAAGAATTATAGTGGGTTTATACGCAGAAACTTTTAAACACAGCCCAGAACTTTAAATGAAAAGCAGCCCGAGATCTCTTCGATAGGTGAAGACTGACATGAGTTGTGAATATGAATTATAATGGCAGGTACTATCGCTTAAGGCCGTTTCACACCGAGTATGATATTTCTCAGATGAAAAATACAGTGGTGTGAAAAAGTGTTTGCCCCCTTCTTGATTTTCTATTTTTTGCATGTTTGTTACACTTAAGTGTTTCGGGAACATCAAACCAATTTAAATATTAGTCAAAGACAACACAAGTAAACACAAAATGCAGTTTTTAAATGATTATTAAGAGAGAAAAAAATCCAAACCTACATGGCCCATGCCCTATAAACCTAATAACTGGTTGGGACGCCCTTAGCAGCAACAACTGCAACCAAGCGTCTGTGATAACTTGCAATGAGTCTTTTACAGCGTTGTGTAGGAATTTTGGCCACTCATCTTTGCAGAATTGGTCATGCCACAGCATCTCAATAGGATTCAGGTCAGGACTTTGACTAGGCCACTCCAAAGTCTTCATTTTGTTTTTCTTCAGCCATTCAGAGCTGGACTAGCTGGTGTGTTTTGGATCATTGTCCTGCTGCAGAACCCGAGTTCGTTTCAGCTTGAGGTCACCAACAGATGGCCGGACATTCTCCTTCAGGATTTTTTGGTAGACAGCAGAATTCCTAGTTCCATTTATCACAGCAAGTCTTCCAGGTCCTGAAGCAGCAAAACAGCCCCAGACCATTCCAGTCAAGTGAGGCCTGCAGTTCTTTGGATGTTGTTGTGGGGTCTTTTTTGTGACCTCTTAGATGAGACGTCACTGCGCTCTTGGGGTAATTTTGGTCAGCCGGCCACTCCTGGGAAGGTTCACCACTGTTCCATGTCTTTGCCATTTGTGGATAATGGCTCTCACTGTGGTTCGCTGGAGTCCCAAAGCTTTAGAAATGGCTTTATGACCCTTTGCAGACTGATAGATCTCAATGACTTTCTTTCGCAATTGTTCCTGAATTTCTTTGGATCTCGGCATGATGTGTAGCTTTTAAGGATCTTTTGGTGTACTTCACTTTGTCAGGCAGGTCCTATTTAAGTGATGTCCTGATTGAGAACAGGTGTGGCAATAATCAGGTCTGGGTGTGGCTAGAGACAGTGACCTCAGGTGTGATAAACCATAGTTATGTTTTAACAAGGGTGCAATCACTTTTTCACACAGGGCCATGTAGGCTTGGATTTTTTTCCCCCTTAATAATAAACACCTTCATTTAAAAACTGCATTTAGTGTTTACTTGTGTTGTCTTTGACTAATATTTAAATTGGTTTGATGTTCTGAATCACTTAAGTGTGACAAACATGCAAAAAAATAGGAAATCAGAAAGGGGGCAAACACTTTTTCACACTACTGTATATACACACGTATAGTCTGTTATAATTTCTGCGTTGTTCGGATGCATTAAAATCGGGCTGACCAATCAGAGCTCTGTTGTCAGGCAGAACAGCTCATCCTACTATTGGTAAACCGCAAAGCTTACACGACAAGCAACAGGCTGACTTTAAAAATGTAGAGGTTAAATAAAATATAAGGTTGAGCACAGGAAAAAGGCTGGGGAGTTACAGTACCTCACAGTGACTATAGGTAGCTGATTTCTTGATCGTATAAGTGCATTCCAGTCTATTCATGCCCACAAAAAACAGCTTTGAGACATATAACGCACAGTTAACTAACACTAACAACAACAGAATACACACTACATAAGCTAACGGCTAACTGCACACAGGGGCAGGAGACTGGGGTACACAAGGCAGGGGTAAATACACGAGGCAGGAGCAGACAGAGTGAAGAACAGGAACAAACTGGAAGGAAGTGACGAGACCTGACAGGGAAGAGAACAAAATGAGAATATAACTACAACCAAGCAGGCGGCTGTGGAAGGGGAAAAGGGTCAGACGGGAACTTCGCTAACAACATGATGTGCACAGTAAGCAGTTCAAACGTTACCATGACATTATGCAAGGTGTTTGGGAACATAATATAATACGTTCTTATAGGTGTGATTGTATTTACTAAGGATTTATTTAAATAATTAAAAGAAATCCCTATTTTCACATATATCTCTTTGCTCTTGGCTGGCCTGCACATACTCTGGGCCTTGGGATGAATTAGAATGAAAAGTGGGCGCCAGGGCAAATTTTTCCATATGACTTCTGTTAACTTTAATCCAACCGTATTTCTCAATGCTCTCACACAGTACTTTGTCAAGTACCGAGCTCTTAGAACTTCACTGAGGGTTCAGTATAATTACCAGAAACATGATACACTATTAGGCAAAAGCTTCTGGGGTTTTAGTATGGGGTTTGCCTCCCACATTCTTTTAATAGGGTTTTCCACTAGATTTTGGAACATGACTGTGAGGGCGGCTTCTGTTAGACGATAAGCCCTGGCTCCCTTTAGGCATCCCAGTGCATTTTGAAGGTGTCTGGTGGAATTGAGCTCAAGGTTCTGTGCAAGACAGTCAAGTTATCAATCAAAATTGGCAAAACAATTCCTTATGGACTTTGTCTAAGGACAGCAGGGCAGACAGTTCATGAGCTGACTTTTTGGAAGCAGAAGCCTGTAAATGTGTCATATTTAGAGTCACTGAGGTATCAGGACAACCCACTCTACTGCCACTATGGAGAATCTATGGAGATCTACCACCATCTATGGAGAATCCATAAATGGGTGCATTACATAATTAATATGTTGCTGAAATAGCAGAGCTCAATAATTAGAAAGGGTGTCCACTAACTTTTGTTAATATATTGTGTATTTAAGGTGCTCGGATGGCACAGTGTGCTAATACCCTAGGGTATAGAGTCCTGCAGATGCTTTCTGGCATGATTGTCAGGCTGGGATGTCCACAGGCCTACACCCTGTGTGGTCTGGGGATAGGTTCCTGAGTGCCCCCGACCATGTCTGGCAAAGTGGGAATTAAATGAGAAAAGAATCCCCACCAGAAATGAAACAAACAAATACGAAATAAACCTTTAACCATGGCCCTCAGGAAAAGTCGATGGAAAGTGAAGTGAAGTACCGGTAAAGAAGATTATATTTCAGTTTATGCTTCTTCTTTGAGAAGATCACTAGTTGATTAGGGCTGCCCAAACTTTTGCACAAGTCAGTATCACCCAGCCCTCACTCTAAAGGTGAGTAATTTTAGCCATACATGCAGTGGTTCCCATAGTCAAATTCCTTTTTTCCTTGTGTCCTTCCCTATTTCTTAGTCCGCCGTGTATCGAGGTTTTCAGAGCCTGCCTGGTTCATGAGTATGGCTCTGGCTTTGTTCATTAAGGCTGCCTGTTCCTTGACCTTGGCTGTGGCATTTTGATGACGTTTTTTCTAGAGAAAGCCCGAGCGAGCCTCTGCAGTCGGGTCCAGACCTCTCTCCAGAGTCCTCTTTATACAGTGATGATAAAAGAGGCTATGAGAGCTCTGAGTTAACTCTGAAACTCAAGCACAAGGGTCAAGTGATCATCACGGAAAGCCCTGTGAGAACAAGGCTTTCTTTTAGTCCTTGAGTGCCCGATCCTTAAAGCCTCGCTTTAATGCGGCTATAAAGCAGGTTATTATGTGCCGTAATGTATGTAAAGACTCACATGGTTGGGTGCTTACTTAATGTGATTGGCAATTTGTGATGTTAAATGAAGTCTGGGGCTTTCACCGAGTCTACTATCCTGTACGAAATGGATGTTAAGGTGGAAAAAAGAGAGAAGAATTATAGTGGCCCTGAAGGGCATACTGGGTTTATACACGGCAACTTTTAAAGAAAGCGCAGAACTTTAAATGAAAAGCAGCCTGAGATCTCTTAGGTGCAAACTGACACATTGAGTTGTGAATAAGAATTATAATGGCAGGTACTATCTCTTAAGGACTTTCACACCGAGTATGATTTTTCTCAGATGAAAAATATATACACACGTATAGTCTGTTCTAATTTCTGCATGGTTCTGCTTTTCTGCATTGAAATTGGGCTGACCAATCAGAGCTCTGTTGTCAGGCAGAACAGCTCATCCTGCTACTGGCAGAGAGCAAAAGCTTATACGACAAGCAACAGGCGGACTATAAAAATGGGGTTTTTAAAGAAATATAAGGTTGAACACAGGAAAAAGGCTGGGGAATCACAGAACCTCTTTCTTGTTCATATAAGTGCATTCCAGTCTAGCCATGCCCACAAAAAATACAAACAGCTTCTCTCTCTTGGCTCATGTCTCTGTTTTTTAAGTTGACAATAAGAAAAAGACATGGCAAAACCTCTGTGACATGTTTATCAAGAAGAGAAGGGAAATTAAAGAAAGCAAACAGACAGGGAGGGAGGTTTTCAAGTTCAGGCTTAGTGTGAAGGTCCCACTATGTTAAAAAATCACATCTGTTCTTTTTTCTGGTTTTTCAGACTGTGGTAGCCTAGCGGTTAAAGTACTGGACATCAAGTCAAGTCAAGTCAGATTTATTTATATAGTGCTTTTGACAATGGAGCATTGTCTCAAAGCAACTTTACAGGTTTAGATTATCTCCTAATAACTACGTCCAATCCCAAATTGAGCAAGCCTAGGGCGACAGTGGCAAGGAAAAACTCCCTATGCTAGGAAGAAAACCTTAGGAGGACCAAGACTCAAAAAGGGACCCAACCTCCTTGGGCGGCGTAGATGATAAATCTAAGAGCGAAAACTAAAGTCATGAGTCAAAGTTCGAATAAAATGTGAAGTATGCACATCGACATTAAGTGGCCCGGGTATGATGGGGCTGGAGCTGATGACGGAAGCAAGCTTGACTGGAGCTCCAGCAGATGAACATCATGTGTGGGGCTGCAACTGCCCAGAACACAGCTCGGAGAGAAAACAGAAAATCTAATTAGTTATTGATTAAGAGCACAGTGTCTATTAACCATCACTGATGCCATGTGTAGCATGAGACCCCGGCAGCATTAGCTATAGCAGCATAGCTAGAAAGAGGAGAGCTGGTAGGAAACACAGCCAAGAGGGATCACATGAGACATTGGCAACCCCACGGGAGGCAGAAGACAGCAGCCCAAACGTCTCTGATCACCATAAGACTCTTTGGCTATGAAACCCCCAGCTCTGCCCTTAGTCTAAGGGAAGGATGCATGAGTCAAGATCACGAGGAGACCGAAGCCCAGTTCAGCCAGACCGCCCACTCGACACTCCCGGCTAGCGGACAAGGCAGGCAGGCCAGACATGACTCCAGACTCCGGCCCCAGTGACCCAAGCCATGCATCCTGGGGCCGGAGTCTGGAGTCATGTCTGGCCTGCCTGCCTTGTCCGCTAGCCGGACAGCCGCATCCCATCTCTGCCAAGCTGCAACTGTTGGGTCCTTGAACAAGGCCCTTAACCTGCCAAAATCATACTTGGTGTGAATAGACCTTTACAAAAAGTATTGACACAATTTTCCCAGAAACAATATCTGGTTATGAATATTGTTGTTAAGTGCAATACAACTTCATGTTCATTTTTGTCTTTATAAAAAAGACAGTGTAAACAGAGACGATGCATTTATAGCTTAAATGAATGTTCATTAAAGTTCAGCAACTTTGTCTTGTTTATTTTTATTAGTTTTATCAGTTGCAAAAAATGCGATTACATATCAGCCATCTCTGACCCCGCTCTCTAAATATTGGCAAAAAAGCTCATATCGGTGGACCATTAGTAAAAAGCACTACATAAATAAACCTGACTTGATTTACAAAGCAGATAACAGGTCTCTGTAATGAAGTGGTATCAACTGAAAATGACCATTTTTTACTAATAAATCCCACTCCAGGAATGGCTAAGCTAACTGGCCTTGTCCTGTTCTGCTTCATGGCCTCGCCCGGTCTCCTCAGCCCTAAAACAAATGAAGTGTTTTCAGTCGGTGTACAGACAGAGGACAGACTGCAAGAAAGCTCTGAGAGCCAGCCTCAGACCCTCCTTTATTATTTAGCAGCTAGATCTCCATACATTACCCCTTTTTTCCACTAACAGCCATCGTGAAATTTTGGTGCTGGAATGTAACTGCTAATTTATCCTCTCAATGCATGATGCCCTGTCGTCTCCTCATTTGTCTGCGACTGTTTCTAATCGTAGATAATCCCAGTCAAATCCTTTGATTGTGAGTTTGGACGCCATCCATCTCCAGAGGAGCGATTTAATGGGGTCCGTGGCACATGGTGTTGAGTCATTTATCTAGCGGAATGACTAAGGGTGCTTGTTTTAATAAAAGCGCTCTTTATGAAAAGACTTGCTATTTAATTAGCCGGAGTGAAGGCTGTACTTGATCGAGCGTATTCCAGGAGATATGGAGGATTTTCCACTCACTCCCTTCTCCTTTTCTCTCTAACTGTCTGCCCTTGTTTGGAGTTCGCTCGCTATCTGCAGTCCAACGATGCGAACCTCCTGCCAGGTCCGGCACGCTCATATTTTAAAAAGCCTCGAATTTGACAGGCTCTTACATCACGGTTGATTATCTAAAGGAGGCGGAGTGTTGCTAGGCATGATACAACAGTGCCTTTCTTTGGACTGACCCCGAAATTACTGTGGGACTCTTAATTCGAGGAAATCAATCTATCTAAAATGTATTCTCCCTTCGTCCTAACAGAAAATGTTTTTCTGCTCCCTGCAGAGGCTATGCTAACTTCTTATCTAGAAGCCAAACAAAACCTAGAGTGAGGCCAAAAGTCTTAGACCACTAGGGAAAAACCTTTCATGTTGCATTTTTCTGAAATTTAATACAAGTATTCATGGCTTAATGTCTACGATGCGGTTTGTAGAATTGCGTGGGACTGTGGTGGCCTAGTGGTTAAGGTACTGGACTCTGGACCAGAAGGTCCAGGGTTCAAATCCCTCATCTGCCAAGCTGCCACTGTTGGGTCCTTGAGCAAGACCCTTAACCCACAATTGCTTGGATTGTAAGACTGTATCAATTGTACGTCGCTCTGGATAAGGGTGTCTGCTAAATAATGTAAATGTAAATGCACTTTATGTGATCTGGACATTGTCCAAACACCATATTTAACAATGCTGTATGGGATACTGTAGTGTACAATCATACAAAGTGTGCAATGTTTGTGTAAAACCTGATGATCCATGTTATCCAGCATGATTACATAATACTCCAAAAACAGCTTGTGAGGTTACTGAATGCTTGGCTTTTTTCTGGCTTCAAGTGTGCCAGTTCCTGCCTTGCACTCTGTGCGGCCGGTTAGGCCCGGCATACCCACGCAACACTATATTGGATTACACAGGTATGAATAATAATAATAATAATAATAATTAGACATAAGAAGTAATAAAGCCCCTATTTTTCTGGACGAGTACAGTACGATAGATCATATATAATTTCTAGATCAAGCAGGAGCTTATTGCTCTGTTGCGGCTGTCCACATGAGGAGTGCTCATCCTACACCTGTCCACCTAAATCAAATTTCAGCTCATGTTTGGGGAGATGCAATCTGCCACATAACCTTGAAATTGGCCGAGAGGCACCATCACTCACAACCTAATGTTTATCAAGAGGCCCCTCACCATGTGCCACTGTCAAAGAGTTTGGGATTTTTCCTGAGCCAAATTTCTCTGATTTATATCTTTTCTTATCTAGAGTAGATAGAGATATAAAGGCGGGAAACTACTGATTTTCAGCGGAATGACAAAACGGAAGGAGGAATAACACGACGAACCGAATGCTTATGAGGTTATAATGACGAAAAAAAATCTTTGCTTTCAGGCGGAACGCATTCTTTTAATATTGTAATATAATGGCATTCTACACTTCAATAACACTGCGACTCATTACTTGGTCTGATACCGCTAGTTAACCCTCAAGTCATGATACATTCAGGTTCTGAAAAACAGAACTATTTAGTAACAATATGGCTGTTTTCAGATAGCAGGTAAAAGTGGCCTAAATCTGATCTTTTACGTCATATGTGACACAAATGTGTTATTTTGGGGGCTGTGTGAACAGCCTGACATTTTCAGTTCCGATTTGGGCCACTTTCCTATGTGGTATTGAAACTCGAGACCTATCCAATACGTAACGTGTCTGAACAGCAGATTGTAATTCGTGTGACTTTTACGTCATTCCCACTCGACTTTCATCATAAATGCGCGCTGAGGAGAAGGGAAAAGGGACAGCAGTGAGGGAGGTGTTCAGTGGAGGGATAACGAAGTAACAGAGCTCATAAATATGTGGGGTGATGTCTCTGTAGAAACAAAATTAGAAAGCATATAGCTCAACTGCTCCGTGTTTGAGGAAGTTTCTAAAGAAATGGCTGAACGCGGCCACGGCAGGACGTGGCAGCAGTGTCCAAGAAAAATAAAAAGCTTAAAAATGTATGTAAACCAATGAAGAGTCCGTGGCCGAATTACATTTTTGATATGACCATTAAAGACGTGCCTGTTACTGTTGACTCCATTTTGATTGTTTACCTCTGGAAGAGCGGTGAGAAAATCAGATTTGGGTCACTTTTGTGTATCAGAACGTACATGTCTAATGACCTTCCAACAGTCCTTGTCCAGATCACAGAGGACCACAGAAAACATTGACTATGGTACTCTAGTAGTCAAAGTGCTGGTCAATGGACCAAAAGGTTTAGGGTTCAAATCCCACCTCTGCCAATTTTGGGTTCTTGAGCAAGGCCCTTAAACATAAGCTGTATACAGTAGTGCTTGAAAGTTTGTGAACCCTTTAGAATTTTCTATATTCCTGCATAAATATGACCTAAAACATCATCAGATTTTCACACAAGTCCTAAAAGTAGATAAAGAGAACCCAGTTAAACAAAGGAGACAAAAATATTATACTTGGTCATTTATTTATTGAGGAAAATGATCCAATATTACATATTAGCGAGTGGCAAAAGTATGTGAACCTCTAGGATTAGCAGTTAATTTGGAGGTGAAATCAGTCAATGTCAGGTATTTTCAGTCAATAAAATGACAATCAGGTGTGAGTGGGCACCCTGTTTTATTTAAAGAACAGGGATCTACCAGAGTCTGCTCTTCACAACACACGTTTGTGGAAGTGTATCATGGCACGAACAAAGGAGATTTCTGAGGACCTCAGAAAAAGAGTTGTTGATGCTCATCAGGCTGGAAAAGGTTACAAAACCATCTCTAAAGAGTTTGGACTCCACCAATCCACAGTCAGACAGATTGTGTACAAATGGAGGAAATTCAAGACCATTGTTACCCTCCCTCAGGAGTGGGTCGACCAACAAAGATTCACTCCAAGAGCAAGGTGTGTGTAATAGTTGGCGAGGTCACAAAGGACCCCAGGGTACTTCTAAGCAACTGAATAGCCCCTCTCTAATGTTAATGTGCATGAGACCCACCATCAGAGAACACTGAACAAACATGGTGCGCACATGGCAGGGTTGCAAGGAGAAAAGCCACTGCACTCCCAAAAACAACATTGCTGCTCGTCTTTTTCGCCTGCAGTTTGCTAAAGATCACGTGGACGAAGGGCAGAAGGCTATTGAGTAAGAATGTTTTGTGGCAGATGAGACCAGAATAGAACTTTTTTGGTTTAAAAGAAAAGTGTTATGTTTGGAGAAAGGAAAACGCTGCATTCCAGCATAAGAACCTTATCCCATCTGTGAAACATGGTGGTGGTAGTTTCATGGTTTGGGCCTGTTTTGCTGCAGCTGATGGATGGTATCTGATGGATGCTGCATTGATGGAACAATGAATTCTGAATTCTATAAGAGAATTCTAAAGGAAAATGTCAGGACATCTGTTCATGAAGTGAATCTCAAGAGAAGGTGGGTCATGCAGCAAGATAACGACCCTAAGCACACAAGTAGTTCTACCAAAGAATGGTTACAGGACAATAAAGTTAATGTTTTGGAATGGCCAAGTCAAAGTCCTGACCTTAATCCAATCGAAATGTTGTGGAAGGACCTGAAGTGAGAAGCTAATGTGAGGAAACCCACCAACATCCCAGAGCTGAAGCTGTTCTGTATGGAGAAATGGGCTAAAATTCCTCCAAGCCGGTGTGCAGGACTGATCAAGTTACAGGAAACGTTTAGTTACAGTTATTGCTGCACAGGGGGGGACACAGTAAATACTGAAAGCAAAGGTTCACATTACTTTATGGCCACTCACTAATAAACTAATATTGGAATCCATTTTCCTTCAATAAATAAATGACCAAGTATAATATTGTGTCTTCATTTGTTTAACTGGGTTCTCTTTATCTACTTTTAGGACTTGTGTGAAAATCTGATGATGTTTTTAGTCATTTTATGCAGGAAATATAGAAAATTCTAAGGGGTTCACAACTTTCAAGCACCACTGTAAGTGTGCCCGTGGACAGAAGCCAGTCAATCACAGGACTGGGTATATTGGTTGGTATAGCAGTTTTCATCTACAAGTGACGCCCAATCTGGCTGGGAAGGCACCTCCAGGACTCAAACCTGGCTCCTGCGGTGGTGGACTAGCTTGTTATAGACGCTCCAGCATGTCTAACATAATAAATACAGTAACCAGTTACGAAAGATCAGGACTGATGTTTCTAGTTAGCTGGCTCTTATTTAGTCACAGAAAGCCTTGATTTTGGTGATAATACCCTTAAGGAGTACCCTTAAAGGCTCCTGGTGGTAGCCTAGTGGTAAGCTTCTGAAACTATAAGCCAGAAGGTGCTGGGTTTCAAATCCTGCCTCTGTACTTAACCCAATTGCTTGGGATTATAAGGTTGTAATCAGTTGTAAGCCTCTTCTGGATAAGAGTGGTCAGCCTAAAGGTATGTATATATACAGGTCCTTCTCAAAAAATTTGCATATTGTGATAAAGGTCATTCTTTTCCGTAATGTAATGATAAAAATTAATGTATTTTAGATTCATTGCACACCAACTGAAATATTTCAAGTCTTTTATTGTTTTAATACTGATGATTTTGGCATACAGCTCATGAAAACCCAAAATCTCACAAAATTAGCATATCATGAAAAGGTTCTCTAAACGAGCTATTAACCTAATCATCTGAATCAACGAATTAACTCTAAACACCTGCAAAATATTCCTGAGGCTTTTGAAAACTCCCAGCCTGGTTAATTACTCAAAACCACAATCATGGGTAAGACTGCCGGCCTGACTGCTGTCCAGAAGGCCATCATTGACACCCTCAAGCAAGAGGGTAAGACACAGAAAGACATTTCTGAACGAATAGGCTGTTCCCAGAGTGCTGTATCAAGGCACCTCAGTGGGAAGTCTGTGGGAAGGAAAAAGTGTGGCAGAAAACGCTGCACAACGGGAATAGATGGCCGGACCCTGAGGAGGATTGTGGAGAAGGGCCGATTCCAGACCTTGGGGGACCTGCGGAAGCAGTGGACTGAGTCTGGAGTAGAAACATCCAGAGCCACCGTGCACAGGCGTGTGCAGGAAATGGGCTACAGGTGCTGCATTCCCCAGGTCAAGCCACTTTTGAACCAGAAACAGTGGCAGAAGCGCCTGACCTGGGCTACAGAGAAGCAGCACTGGACTGTTGCTCAGTGGTCCAAAGTACTTTTTTCGGATGAAAGCAAATTTTGCATGTCATTCGAAAATCAAGGTGCCAGAGTCTGGAGGAAGACTGGGGAGAAGGAAATGCCAAAATGTCTGAAGTCCAGTGTCAAGTACCCACAGTCAGTGATGTTCTGGGGTGCCATGTCAGCTGCTGTGTTGGTCCACTATGTTTTATCAAAGGCAGGGTCAATGCATCTAGCTATCAGGAGATTTTGGAGCACTTCTGCTGAAGAGCTTTATGGAGATGAAGAGTTCATTTTTCAGCACGACCTGGCACCTGCTCACAGTTCCAAAACCACTGGTAAATGGTTTACTGACCATGGTATTACTGTGCTCAATTGGCCTGCCAACTCTCCTGACCTGAACCCGATAGAGAATCTGTGGGATATTGTGAAGAGAAAGTTGAGACGCGCAAGACCCAACACTCTGGATGAGCTTAAGGCCGCTATCAAAGCATCCTGGTCCTCCATAACACCTCAGCAGTGCCACAGGCTGATTGCCTCCATGCCACGCCGCATTGAAGCAGTCATTTCTGCAAAAGGATTCCTGACCAAGTATTGAGTGCATAAACATAAACATAATAATCTGAAGGTTGACTTTTTTTGTATTAAAAACACTTTTCTTTTATTGGTCGGATGAAATATGCTAATTTTGTGAGAATTTTGGGTTTTCATGAGCTGTATGCCAAAATCATCAGTATTAAAACAATAAAAGACTTGAAATATTTCAGTTGGTGTGCAATGAATCTAAAATATATGAAAGTTTAATTTTTATCATTACATTACGGAAAAGAATTAACTTTATCACAATATGCTAATTTTTTGAGAAGGACCAGTACAAATGTAGGATCCCATTATACCATAAAAATAGTCACTTCCTCACAGAGTGCAAGGCAGGAACCATCTCTAGACATGGCACCAGTCCATCAAGGGGCACACACAAGCACTTTTGAGAGACCAGTTCAGACACCTGTTTTTGGAATGTGAGAGAAAGCCCAGTACCCAGAGGAAACCCACACAGGCACAGTAAGAACATGCAACTCCATCCAGACAGTGGCCAGGCCTGTACTTGAACGCCGGGTCTCTGGAACTGCGAGGTGGCAGCACTAACAATGAAACAAGTGCCACCATAAAATGAATCATTCCTTGAATAGTGGAACCAAACAGTTCCTGGGTGGCCCATGATACGATTTCTTGTTTCTACCGCAGGTTCTGTTCAGACAGTGCCGATATGCCCAGATACTCTGTTTCTCAGGTTCTTTCCGCCTTTCCTGCTGAGGGTTGTGGTTGCCCATATACGATAAGTATAGTGTCCTTGTTTATCCGTGTGTTATCCTCCTAACTTTGCTGCTTATTCTTCAGACCCTGTGGTGAAACGTTTGGCCTTTGCCCTGGTGCACAGTATGCTCGGAATGTCTCATGTGGCTCTATGTGTGGCCTGCACTGACATGGCTCCTGGTTCTCAGTAAATTTGGCTGGGATTTATTCCCACCAAAATAAGGACTGACCTTTTGTGTTACTGTTTTGAAACCAGTGTTGGTTTGTGGGGGAGGATCACAAGCACCGCGCTAATGAGAAATGAAAACATTCTGAATCCGACACAAGTTTACTGAGAAATCAGAGGCCAAGGTGACGTTCTGTTTCACTTAACTTTTCCAGCTTCTTAACTTCATACTTAAAACCAACTGATGAACGCTGAACGTTTGGTAAGGAACTTGGAAGCTTAGAGCGAAAGCAGTTTGACCCATCTGATTTGTGTTGCAATTATAAAGCAAAAGTCTTAGGCCACCATTATTTTTGTTGTTTTAGCATTGGTATAATGACCATATGTAACATATTGACCAGGATTGGACCCCAAAACTTGGATTTGTCCCTCAATAATACTCTTCCATTGATCTTCATTCCAGTTTTTGTGAGCTTTAGCATATCTTACCCTTTTCACTTTTTTTGTCTGTGGTTTCTTAGCTGCTACCATTCCAAAAAGACCATTTGTGATCAAGCTTGGCGTCTTGGTGACCCTTCCACATCCTGCTATTGCTCAAGTGTAAGGGGAGGTCACACTAAATACATGCCAATGTAGCCTAAAGAAGCTGTTTTTATGATTTTTTTTTCAATTGTCTAATAATGCATACCAATTTCTTGTATTTTCTGGTTGTATTCTAATAAAGAGACTGAGAAATACTTATTTCTAACCTGGGTTATGCCACACTCGACTTATTGCCAAACCAATCTTACGATGCTCTTCCTAATAAATTTAGTACATTGTCAAGTCAAGTCACATCTATTTTTACAGTGCAGCATTGTCTCAAAGCAACTTTACAAGTTTAGATTATCTCCTAATAACTACGTCCAATCCCAAATTGAGCAAGCCTAGGGCGACAGTGGCAAGGAAAAACTCCCTAAGTGTTATGAGGAAGAAACCTTGGGAGGACCAAGGCTCAAAAAAGGACCCAACCTCCTTGGGCGGCGTAGATGATAAATCTAAGAATGAAACTGAAGTCATGGAGTCAAAGTTCAAATAAAACGTAAAATATGCACATCGGCATTAAGTGGCCCGGGTATGATGGGGCTGGAGCTGATGACAGAAGCAGCTTGAGTGAAGCTGCAGCAGATGAACATCATGTGTGGGGCTGGAACTGGTACCGGAACACAGCTCTGAGAAAAAACTAATCTATCTAATCTAATGGTGACCTAAGACTTTTGCACAGTACTGTATCTGACATTCAGGATGTAATTTTAGCTTTAATATTTATTAAAACCTCTTCAAATGAGGTTGCTTAATATAAATATGTATGATATTCTTCTCAAACTTCACAGAACAGAAATGGTAGTTACCGCATTAGACTTTTGCTCAGGCAAATTCAAGAATGAAAATTGAAACTGCTTTTTTAAAATGAAAATGAAACCTTACAGCAGTTTACCTTGTAGCTATTCATAACAACAGTCAACTAGGAACGAGGTCAAGCCCCATCCTGTTGTCTGCTCTTTCTGGCTCATCAGCCAGATGTTCTCTACACACACTCTCCCTATGAGTCACGCTTGCTAATGTTGCTTTCTTCATGGGCACGCCCATATTACAACACAAAGACTCGGATTGGCTCTCCTTGCATGTTTCCTGAACAAACAAAAACAATTGCATGCCGGAAGGTGTAGGACTAGTGTCTGTGTTACTTAGATTATTAGCTGAAAAACAGAGGGTACGGGACAAAACAGGAGAGAAGAGAACGAGAAGAGAAAGGGGGCATACGAGAACAGGAAGTGGTAAAGTGAAAGCATTTGGGAGGCATTTAAAGAGGCGTCTGAGGGGGAGTGATGGACATTTACCACGCAGATATCTGTAAAGTTCACATCACAGGTACGTGAATAACAATCCTCAGCGTGTTTAAGCCCTATAAGTCTAAAACTTACAACTTAAATGTTGGAAACAAGTGAAAAGTTTTAAACTGTCATGTTCTAGTACTAATATGAATCTGTCCTGATGTTATTGTCTAAATAAGCTGCTATCCGAATTTTTATCCATTGCTTATGTATCATATGTGACATTGTCATGAGAAAAGACTGGAGGTTCACTTAAAACTCACTTATGATGGATGTCTACGGGCTTTTGCTGAGTCAGTCCAAATCAATTTCATTAAAACAACAGAGGTGGGATGAAACAGACCTCAGAGAAAGTATTCCCAAAGATTAACAGTACTGTGCAAAAGTCTTAGGCCACCATTAGATTTGTTGTGTCAGCAAAGGTATAATGAACGCATATAACACTGGCGATGACTGGACCAAAACAAATTCATGGATTTGCCACTCCATACTCCTCTTCTCCACAGACCTTCATTCAAGTCTTTGTGAGCTTTAGTATATTTTAGCCTTTACACCCTGTTCTCCATCTAAAAAAGTGGTTTCTTAGCTGCTAGCCTTCCGAAAAAAGGCTTGATCCATTCCTGATCAAGCTCCTTCAGATAGTAGAAGGGTCAACGTAGCATCCAGCTGCCAGATGCAGAAGTGTAAGGCGAGGTCACACTAAATACTTAACAATGTAGCCTATAGAAGCTGTTTTTATTTAAGATTTGTTCAGGTTTTTTTGATACTGCATACAAATGTCCTGCAGAGACTGAGAAATAATTATATATGGTCATTATACCATGGTTAAAACAATAGTATATTTACATCATTTAGCAGATGCCCTTATCCAGGGCAACTTACACTTGGTACAGTCTTACAATCCAAGCAATTGTGGGTTAATGGCCTTGCTCAAAGGCCCAACAGTGGCAGCTTGGCAGAGGTGGGATTTGAACCCTGGACCTTCTGGTCCAGAGTCCAGTACCTTAACCACTAGGCTACCACAGCCCCTCTAGTCTAATGCTGGACTACTTTTACACACTACTGTATGTAGTTTACCAACACTTTTCCAAAAAGGAGTGACATACAAAGCCTGAGAGGGCCAAGAAAATGAAAATATTATGAGGAATCATGTTGTCTTTTACTCAGGGCCATGTTTTCTTAATTGTTGTCACAACTTAATCATGTTGAGGTCCCAAATCAATACTTTGAGGCCACAAAATAATATATTGTGGCCTCGATATGTTTGTCATGGCCATGATTAAGAAAATGTGCAGTTCCTTCACATGAATTGTAAATCGTTATCTCAAAATAAGTAACGTTTTTATCGAGCGGCCCTCGCTGGGCTCCGTAGCTACACAACATCTGCATTTCTGCCCATTTTAACCAGACAACTAACAAAACATTTCTAACAAGTTCTGAGACAACAGAGGATCATCTGCCCTCCTAAAAAATAGCAAAGCTTTGTTGTTATGTCTGGGATACAGGTATGCCGGTCAATTCATTTTAGCAGCATGGGATTTTCGAATTTCTCAGCTAAACCATCTCCAGACCAGCACTAACCCACTAACCAACTTGAACCAGTGCAGAACATAACTCGTATGCTCTAGCTTATTGACCAGCATACCAGCGTTCAGAATAAAGCACTCATGTTCTTCCCCCAATACAAATAAGAATTTGAAGGTATGATTTATTTTTGTGATACATTTGTTCTCTGCAGTAGTTATTATGTTAACTTCTTTTCACTTTTTACTGTGCATTACATCACAAACACTGTAACAAAACTCCCATGATTGTTCTACTTGTCTTTTTATCTGTCTACAAAAAGATGTCTCGACAGTTTTAAATGGAAGTGTCAATAATACACTTACAGGCTACATTATTAGGAGAGCTTACATTGCACTTGCATTACATTCGGTTTCCAGATTTAATGTGATATAATGGTGCAATATCTGAAATAGTTTAATATTTCTACTTATAACCCGAATCTAATCTCCATCTCAGTAAGCTCATAAAGCTTAGAATGATGACTCTGGAAGTGAGAAATGCAGTGAAATTAATATTGGCGTGAACATGATGAATAATGAATATTCATCTATAAGCTTAGTGTAATTGCGTTTGCCTATCTGGGCCTATTCTCATATAGCCAATGAAAACATATCAATTGCAAATCTAATCAATTCCGTAATTAGCACGGCTGCTAAACATAGCAATGAAAGCAATAATCAAGCAACGCATCCAGAGTGTTGAGGAAGGAGAAAATAATTGCATCCACATTTACAGGCTCGGCCTTGATAAATTGAATTTCATGTTCATTATTGTTCACAAAGTCTGTAAATTGTAAGCAAATGGCGCTCTGTCAGTGTTAAGTAGGCAAGATTGCACTAATCTTATGAGATGGAAATGGATTCTCTCCAGTGTTATTACTCAGACATGACTAACTATTAGATAAAATTTTAACAGCTGATGATACAAAACACAAGACAGACCAGCTGAGTTAATTGGAAAAAATTCTTGCACTGAATAAGAATGGCAAAAGATGACCACGAGCTCCATCCGTGTAATAAGACATGTGAAAAAAAATGAATGCAATAAATAAATAACAGCTTTAATATGGACATTCATTCATTTGGTCCTCTGTACCTTCATGTTTTAGTATTTGTAGTGTAAAACCTTCCACGTCACTCCTATTGAGATCACTCCACTGGCTTGCTGTTGCAGCCAGGATCAAATTCAAAACCCTTGTCATGGCTTTTCAATTCTCAAAAGGTTTTGCTCCATGTTATTGAGCCCGTTTCAGCTGAAACTCGATTCACGATTCAGTACACAGTGATTCAGATTCACAATAGCTCCCACTCGGTGAAGATCTCCTCTGTGATTATCGTGTTTTTCTTTATTTTTACATCTACAGTCCTGTACTCTTAGTGCAAATAAGTCTCAATGAGTCCTAAAAAGGTTGGTTATAAAAAGTTATAAATTAATATCAGCCTTCAGCCTCAGAAAAATTGTGATTCCTATCCCATTCCTGTCCCTGTATGCCAATATGACAATTCTCACACTCACAGGGCTGCAAATGTCGCTGATGAACATTCAGGAGCAGTCACATATCTGGACTGGTCCATAAATTCCCCAAATGTGAATCCTTTTGAAAATCTGTGGGACTACCTGGAACAACAAGTAAAATGCCAAGGAAGGCATCCATGAACTGGGTAATTATTGGATCCAAGAGTGGCATTTACGTTCAAAAACTAGTCCACTCCATGCCAAATCAAATCACAGCTGTTATTCATGCTCATGGAGGTACATTTCAGTCACAAGTGACTCATTCTTGTACAGTGAACTTACAGTGGTGTGAAAAAGTGTTTGCCCCCTTCCTGATTTCCTATTTTTTATCCATGTTTGTCACACTTAAGTGTTTCAGAACATCGAACCAATTTAAATGTTTGTCAAAGACAACACAAGTAAACACAAATGCAGTTTTTAAATGAAGGTGTTTATTATTAAATCTAAAAACCTAATAACTGGTTGGGCCGCCCTTAGCAGCAACAACTGCAACCAAGCATTTGTGATAACTTGCAATGAGTCTTTTACAGCGTTGTGGAGGAATTTTGGCCACTCATCTTGCAGAATTGTTGTAATTCAGCCACATTGGAGGGTTTAAGCATGAACGGCCTTTTTAAGGTCATGCCACAGCATCTCCATAGGATTCAGGTCAGGACTTTGTCTAGTCCCCTCCAAAGTCTTCATTTTGTTTTTCTTCAGCCATTCAGAGGTGGACTTGCTGGTGTGTTTTGGATCATTGTCCTGCTGCAGAACCCAAGTTCATTTCAGCTTGAGGTCACGAACAGTGGTGAACCTCCCCAGGAGTGGCCGACTGACCAAAATGACCTCAAGAGCGCAGCAACGACTCATCCAAGAGGTCACAAAAGACCCCACAACAACATCCAAAGAACTGCAGGTCTATATTTTTGCCATTTGTGGATAACGGCTCTCACTGTGGTTCGCTGGAGTCTCAAAGCTTTAGAAATGGCTTTATAACTCTTTCCAGACTGATAGATCTCAATGACTTTCTCAATTGTTCCTGAATTTCTTTGGATCTCGGCATGATGTGTAGCTTTTAAGGATCTTTTGGTGTCCTTCACTTTGCCAGGCAGGTCCTATTTAAGTGATGTCCTGATTGAGAACAGGTGTGCAACCTCGAACATTAAGTGATCTTCCAAATCAGCTTCATTGCACTTGCCAAAAACTGATCTGGTCAATCCACTCATGCAAAGTTTTCCAGTTCTGATCTATCTAGCTATGTAGGTACTTCCAAAACTGGTTCTGTTACATCAGCCTGTGGACGACGTTCTATATCTACTTGATCCACCTGATCACAATTTTCCAATTCTGCTCCATCCAACTACACAAATATTTCCAAAACAGGGTCAACAAGCAAATTGGAAAATCTCCCAGATCTGCTTAATTGGATTATCTCAAAGTTTGTTTGCCTCATCTGATCCATCCAGCTATGCAGGTACAGTGGTACCTCGTTCATTCTTGTTGTTAATTTGTTCCATACGGCTTGTCGAGAACCGAAAATGATGAACAAATTTTGTAAATTTAATGAATCTGTTAATTTTTGCCTCGAAAACCAAAGTTTTGAGGTGGTTGAGAACCGAGGTACCACTGTACTTCTAAAATTCCTCCAGCCAGTGCAAAATCTTCTTGAGCCACTAAAACAGAAAGTCCCAGTCAAGACTGATGAAAATACTTAGATACTTCCAAAAGAATCTGACCTGCTCCACCTACCAGTACATCTCACTTTAACATCTCAGATCTTATTCTTACCTGTTTATCTGGGACCAAAGTCTATACCTGAATCAATACGCTCTGACCTGACTCTAGTTCTTACTCTTAAGGCTCGTCTGGATTGACCTCATCCTTGGCGTTCAGCTTTCTATGGCACACTGAAGCTCCTGGTCCATTTTGGTACATGTTGGAAAATTGAAACGAATTAACAAAATGGGCTGTTTCTGTGCAGCCAAATGCAGTTAAAGTGAATTTATGCCTCCCTTGTAAATTGCAAGTGCACTAATGTTTGCTAATGTATTGACCCCAGGAGTCGTTTTCCGTGGTGTGAACAAACTGTGCTGCCTTCCTCTACTGCTGCAGAAGTACTGCTGCACAGGATGGCTGAAGGGTAGAGCATGTCGACCGCTGCTGAAATAACTACACGGAACTTTAATAGAAGTTTCCTTAGCCTTGACCAGATGTTTGGAACAGAGTCGTTTTTACAGAGATGCCACATCGTAAGAGACAAGATAGATGAGGCCATATGGAAGAGGCCTAAACCCCGGATTTGGATGCGTCTATCGGCCATGACACAATATTCTCTGTATTTTCCACCCCATCTTGCCTCCTGTTTTGGCCAGATGGCTGTCACACAGGCTATCCTTCATGCAGACTGGCCTAATTCACCATTATTCTTTCTCTAATGGGCTCATTAACAACAATGCTGATAATTGAACTTAAAGTCCTTTGTTGTTTCGGAGACTTTAATTGCAAATCTACTTTCATTTCGATTTCAGGTTTTAGCATGCCCTACAGCTTTTGCCCCCTGTTTTAACCCCGCTTATCCTGGTCAGGGTTGTGGTCATCTTGGCAGCTGATTTTGATTTAGTTTCAGCTTTAGGCGTTTGACTAAAATTTATATTAGTTTTAGTCACATTTTAGTGATTTAATTATTATTTTTAGTTTAGGTTTACTCACATTTTAGTCTAGTTTTTAGTCAATTACATTTCTTTCAGTTATGCATGTTTAAAGGTTTTACTATTTTAGAGGCATTACGAATATTCATAAACAACAGCTAAAATAGCTATTTTACACTTAATTACACCAACAATGGTGGAAGCAATACAACCAATTTTTTCCTTCAAATACATTTTGCATTTATTTAATATTAACACGCTGACAGTTTTACTGAGATGACATTTTGTCTGATTAAACAGTGCAGTGTGTAGGTATAATATGGTTTCATTAACTTGTGCTTAAAGTGGATTCACACTGCTGATGTGCCTGCCACTTAGTTTGGTCCAATGGCTACTTCAGCAGTATTTGAAATGCTACGAGGGCTGTGTCAGTGATTAAGGCTTGAGAAAGAACGAGAACATGATTAAACTGCTAGTTGAACTCTCTAATGTGACCTGAACTCATAAGCTAATGATAATGGGCTGCACGTACGGCCAATCAACAATAACGTATGCTAAAATCGAAACATGAAACATATGAAACTAAAGTCAAAGTTAAGATTATTAAAACTGCAAAAAATAAAATATGAAACATGAAATTAAAGTCAAAGTTACGATTATTAAAACTGCAAAAAATTAAATATGAAACATGAAATTAAAGTAAAATTTAATATTATTAAACATTGCTAAAAACTAAACATGAAACATGAAATAAAAGTCAAAGTTACAATTATTAAAACTGCAAAAAATTAAATATGAAACCTGAAATTACAGTACAATTTAATATTATTAAACAATTCTAAAAACTAAACATGAAACATGAATTAAAAGTCAAAGTTACGATTATTAAAACCGCAAAAAATTAAATATGAAACATGAAATTAAAGTAAAATTTAATATTATTAAACAATGCTAAAATCTAAACATGAAACATGAAATAAAAGTCAAAGTTACGATTATTAAAACCGCAAAAAATTAAATATGAAACATGAAATTAAAGTAAAACTTAATATTATTAAACAATGCTAAAATCTAAACATGAAATAAAAGTCAAAGTTACGATTATTAAAACCGCAAAAAATTAAATATGAAACATGAAATTAAAGTAAAATTTAATATTATTAAACAATGCTAAAAACTAAACATGAAACATGAAATAAAAGTCAATGTTACAATTATTAAAACCGCAAAAAATTAAATATGAAACATGAAATTAAAGTCAGTTACGATTATTAAAACCGCAAAAAATTAAATATGAAACATAAATTAAAGTAAAATTTAATATTATTAAACAATGCTAAAATCTAAACATGAAATGAAAGTTAAAGTTAAGATTATTAGAACCACAAAAAATTAAATATGAAACATGAAATTAAAGTCAAAGTTACGATTATTAAAACTGCAAAAAATTAAATATGAAACATGAAATTACAGTAAAATTTAATATTATTAAACAATGCTAAAAACTAAACATGAAATATGAAATAAAAGTCAAAGTTACAATTATTAAAACTGCAAAAAATTAAATATGAAACATGAAATTACAGTAAAATTTAATATTATTAAACAATGCTAAAATCTAAACATGAAATAAAAGTCAAAGTTAAGATTATTAAAACTGCAAAAATTTAATATGAAACATGAAATTAAAGTAAAATTTAATATTATTAAACAATGCTAAAAACTAAACATGAAACATGAAATAAAAGTCAAAGTTAGGATTATTAAAACCGCAAAAAATTAAATATGAAACATGAAATTAAAGTCAAAGTTAATATTATTAATGCACAACCTGTCTCTATAGATCTTAAGATAACATTAGCTTAATTTACCTTAATTTAGTGGAAGGTACTCAACTGTTTCTTTAGGTTTGTTGTTTTTTTTCCAATAAATTTTATATCACATACTTTACATTTATTTTAGTTTTCAATTTTTTAAAAATATTTTTTGAATAGCAAATTCTGTGGATTGTCCCTTATCAAAACATGCAGTTCTCATACACTGTTGTGATATCATTCAGGCTAGCTGGATTTCAGTTAGGATATATTATGAGATTATTTTATTGGATTATTTATATGGACCTGATACTTTTGTTTGACAGAAGCCAAAAATGCATTGATAGACAGTATTAGGAACAACACAGAAGATCAGCCAGATGATACAGAGACTCAACGAGTGAATGTGAACCAGTTTATGTAGTTATAGAGAGAGAATATACAGGTAGTGGGGGAACAAACAAAGGAGTACTACTGACAATAGGACAGGCACATACACTTACAAACACCATTTACAGCTTGGTACAAATAAACAGCGGAAAGTCATCCACACACGGCCATAATGTCCGGAGTTCAAAGACAGATTTTTATTTCCTATTAGAATTGATTACAATTTGAATAAAGACCTCGGCTGTTAAAGCGAACGGATGTTGATTGGACGGTGGTTAAATCTGTAATCCAAAGTACTTTCAGTACGTTACTCGCTTTGACTGATCTTACCTCACAAATTCAAATAAAGGCATGTATTCTGTAATCTGTACTGAAATACATTTTAACACTAACCCTCCCTACGCTTAATGGTGTATGAGCTGTTCAGTGTCTCGTCATGAATAGGAGTCTTGAGAGAATAAACAGATTTAGCTGGAATTGTAGCAGTTCATCAGCTCTGAGCCAGAGCCTAACTTTAATATAACATTTTTGTTCTTTCTCAGGAATCGTAGTAATTCCTAAAGCAATCCTTTAATAAACTTGCACATTTTCCCTCTAGTCCAAGTGCAATCAATCAGCCAACACTGGTGCCAGACATCTGCAGCTTTAGTGTTGTACTGGCGCTAAAGGCTAGAGCTGCTAACTTATTAAATGTGTGAGAAATTAGATTAGCGTGGTGCAAATCTCATATCTAAATAATCACAAGCTTTCCTCAAACCATCAGCAACAAACAGTATAACAGACATGTTTTTGTATTTTCTAACACTGGAGACACACGAAAATACAAACCCGATTGCTCCGCCTTGTAGAATAAAGTCTAGATTTCAAAGTCTCGCAAGGCATACGTGTGCCCTGGATCATATGCTACTGCAGTGATACCTCGGTTCTCGTAGTTAATTGAAAATGAACAGTACCGAGCGAATGTTTCCCATTAGGAATAATGTAAATTGAATGGCTCTGTTCCAGACCCCAGAAAATCCACCCTGTATAAGCATTATATGCATTAATGGAGTTGTACTGTACAGGAGCTCCTGATTTATGATGGGGATATGTTCAACAAATCCATCATAAGTTAAATGGATCATGAACTGATTAGTTTAACGAGTGTGAGTTAATGTTTAAAACACGTACAATAACCTGCAGTTGGCCAAAATCATTAACACAAAGCTTTATAACAAAGTGTTGAAAAATCTCATGTAATTTTGTGAGTAATGGACTGAAAGTGAAAAGTAAAAACACTTACTGTATTGGTGAACTCCGGGCGCCAGCATAGCTGCTAATGCTAAGTGCAGCCTGAGTTCTGGAGCATTAAGTGCCTGTTTTGCTTTGGGTTGGCAGTTAGTACACGCCTTTTTAGGACCCATGGAGACTTAAAGACTGTAGACATAAAGAAAAACACGATGAAAATACCGGAGATCTTCAGTGAGCACCAGCTATTGTGAATCTGAATCACTGAATCACTGTGTACTGAATCGTGAATCGACTTTTGGCTGAAATGAATCACGTGGCCAAAATAAACCCCTCTTTGCCTAGACGAGGGCAACCAAACCCACATCCTCATCATATTACAAAACAGCCATGCAAGTCCTATAATAGGGTGGCACTGTGGTTTGGTGGGTAGCAGCGTGGCCTCACATTGAGAAGGTTCAATCCCAGGTGTAGCGATCAGGGTCCTATACATATGACATATGTTTTAGGATGATTGGTGTTTCTAAAGTGCCCTTAATGTGTGAGTGTGTGGGTCTGTGTTCCCTACGATGGATTGGCGCCCTGTCTAGGGTTGTTCCTGCCTCGTGCCCTGTGCTGCTCTTCCTCGACCCTGTCCAGGATCAAACGGATAAGAAAAGGGCTGTTTTTTTACCCTGGCAGACTCCAGAAATACCCAGATGAAAACAAAAAGTCTGAGAACCATCCCTGATCCCCTTTATTTATATCTTCACACTCAGAGTGACGTACAGCTGAGCAGAGAAGGTTAAGTGTCTTGCTCGTTAGGCCCAGCAGTGCTAACTTGGTAGAGTTGAGGTTAGATCTTTCAACCATCCTCCGGTCAAACGTCTGTGCTAACCTGACAGCTTTTAGCTTCCTGTACTTGTCTACCTTGTAGGTTTTTGACAGGTTTCCTGTTGGCTGACGAAGGTACCTGAGTTGCCTTTAGTTTTTCGTGTGTACATTGATATGCGTAAACCAGAGACATAAAAAATACAGCTGATATTTTGACTCACTTTACTGTTATAAATAATATATTTCTGACAGATATTGACTAATACAGTGGAGCTCAGTGACTAGAGCGAGTACGTCGGCTTGAACAGCGGAACGGCGTGTTGGAGCTGACAGCTTCTCGTTTCTCCTTCTGTTTCAATGTGTTCGGCGCGGAGCAATGCGCCTGACATCCGCGGAGAAGTTTTGTTCTGTCAGAAGGTGTTTGCAGGCCGACTCGGTGCAGTTAGATCATTGCTAACCTTGTATTACGAGGCTACCCATTCAGAGAGGGAGAAAGGTTGACAGTTAATTATGGGAACCATGGATGGCTGCAGACGTGTGTCAGCTGTGCTGTGCTTCACTCACCGCTTGCTTACGTTTTTTTTCCCTTCCTCTAGTTATTCTATTGTTTTCGCAAGCTGCTGAGATGAGTCTATTCTGCTGCTTGAGAGAAAGGCCCGAGGGCTTGCCATAATGATGGTAATAAGCGCCAGAGAGAGGGAGGGAGAGAGAGGAGTATCATCTGGGGAAAGAGAAAATAATTGGCCCAGGTGACCTTGTTGACATTTTTATGACTCCATTACTGTTGGATCTAACCCCAGCTGTTGCCGCACCTGCAATTAGCTTTAGCCATTAGCACTCAGGATTTCTGGTGCAGTTTGACACACTCGTGCACGACGGAGCGACTTTGAGCTGGCGGTCAGTCTCGTTAAATTATTACATCACACTGTCCGACATGATCCATGAGTTCTCCATGTCATATTATACAGTCATTGACAAAGAAAAAACTTGTTGGAGTCGAATAGGATGAGTTATTTTGGGAATATATGGGGAAAAACTGTACAATTGAAAGCAGGCTTTGATGAAATAACTTGCTCAGTCCAAGGATGTGACCACTCTCAGTTAGGTACGCTATCCAAAGTAGCCTCTGAGAGCAGGGAAACAATTTTACATCCTCTTATGCCAAGACCCAGTGACTAATCTGACCACATTTATAATCATTTATACAGTGGGGCAAAAAAGTATTTAGTCAGACACTGATTGTGCAAGTTCTCCTACTTGGAAAGATGAGAGAGGTCCTCGTTGACCTCGTTATCTGTATAAAAGACACCTGTCCACAGCCTCAAACAGTCACACTCCAAACTCAACCATGGCCAAGACCAAAGAGCTGTCGAAGGACACCAGGACGAAAATTGTAGACCTGCACCAGGCTGGGAAGAGTGAATCTACAATAGGCAAGCAGGTTGGTGTGACTGAATCAACTGTGGGAGCAATTGTAAGACATACAAGACCATTGATAATCTCCCTCGATCTGGGGCTCCACGCAAGATCTCATCTCGTGGGGTCAAAATGATCATGAGAACGGTGAGCAAAAATCCCAGAACTACACGGAGGGACCTGATGAATGACCTGCAGAGAGCTGGGACCAAAGTAACAAAGGCTACCATCAGTAACACACTACGCCTAGAGGGACTCAGATCCTGCAGTGCCAGGCGTGCCCCCCTGCTTAGGGGGAAGAAGAATG
>JAJAGP010003919.1:11616-61296 GCA_025084515.1 Ancistrus triradiatus | reverse complement strand
ATGGAAGATGCCAGTCATCCTTTGCACACCGTCATCATTAACCAAAGGAGCCTGTTTAGTGACAGGCTTCTACATCCAAAGTGCAGGACCAACAGACTGAAAAACTCCTTTGTCCCTCATGCCATCAGACTGTACAACTCCTCTTTGGGGGGGAGGAGGTGTAACAGACCATAGCACAACACAAAACATGTGTGCAATATTTTTTTATTTTTGTATTTTTATTTTATCATTGTGCAATTTATAATTTATACTTTTCCTTTCTTTCTCTTACTTTCTTTCTGTGTGTACAGTTAAATTGATGCTGCTGGAAATTTTATTTCCCTGAGGGAAAACTCCCAAAGGGATCAATAAAGTTTTATCTTATCTTATCTTATCTATCTATAATCTGAAACTGCAAACTATTGATGAACAGACAGAAGAGGATTATTTGAGCCCCTGCATTCTGAAGTAACTGGATCGTGTTTATAGATTTACTAGAGTATCCAGTCAGTAGAGTGTTACAGTAATCCAACCTCAAGGTTATAAATGCAAGATTATAAATTCTCAGCATCTATAAAAGAGAGTATATTTGCAAGTTTTACAATAGTATGTAGTTTTTAAGAAAGAGATTGTATGCTAATTATAAAGAAATGTGCATGTGCGTCCCATTTACGAATGATTGGTATTCATTATTATACACACATTCTACTAATAAATCTGATGTTTAGGTGGAGTTCATGAATCTGGTGGAGAGTTTTTGGAAATATCAATTTAGATGTGATTTACTTGCAGTTTGCTTGTCTTTTTTTATGAAGCTTTCATAAATGTGGCCCATTGACAAACTAATATTGCTCCCAGATAGAAATGTCAGATTACTGCAAAACCTGGGATGCAGCTATGTTGCAGGCAGATATGTAAATGATTACAGGTGTGGTCTGATTACTGGGTCTTGTCACAAGAAGGAATAAAAGTGCTTTCTCTGCTGCTGTATAAAAGGCTCTCAGAGGCTACTTTTGGGTAGCATACCTCTTGGTGACAGGTTGTTAATTGCTAGACATGCCTCTATGGGCCGTAGCTGGGCCCATAGATCCTCAATGCTTATAGGTTGCCAAAGCTGGCATCCCAGCTGGTCCCATAAATGCTAGATTGGTGATAAATCTGCTGACTGGGCAGGCCAAGAAAGTGTGGCAATCTGGTGGAGACATTCCAGGGAAACCCTTGCTGTGTTTTGGTGAGTATTATCCTGCTGAAAAATGCCAGTTAGAAGCCCTGCCATGAGAGGCAACACATGTGGCTCCAGGATGTCCTACACATATCACTGAGTTGTTAGTGTCTCTTCTATCACTACTAGGGGTGACAGACTCATATGTGATGGCTCCCCAGATCATCACACCAGCAGTTGGGGAATGGTGTCACTCCACAACAAAGGCAGGATTGAAGCACTCACCACGAGGCCTCCATACTCAAAGCTGATCGACATCAGTTCCCAAACAGCACCAGCTTTTGTCGCTAAAGGCAAAACAGTCCCAGTCCATAGCAGTTCAGGTTTCTTGGACACACACAACTGAAAACAAAGATGATGGTGGCTGGATGTCAATGGCAAGACTTGAAATGCACCGTGACAACAGCTTTCCTTTTTCTCAGCACCTGGAAATGGTCCAGGCAGAGACAGAGGTGTGTAGTGAAGATGCCACCTGTGTCTGAATGGTAGGCAACAAAACTGTGGGAACTGCTCGTGCTTGTCAGTGCATCAGATGACCCTCTCTACTAGTGGTCTGTCTGGCCCAACCGGAGCTTGTTCACCCTTTGTGTGTGCCCTCACAGAACCACTGCTCCCAGCACCTCCTAATGGCTACAGTGGGGCAAAACAGTATTTACTCAGCCACTGATTGTGCAGGTTCTCCTACTTAGAAAGATGACAGAGGTCTGTAATTTTCATCATAGCTACACTTCAACTATGAGAGACAAAATGAGAAAAAAATCCAGGAAATCACATTGTTGGAATTTTAAAGAATTTAATTGTAAATCATGGTCTAAAATAAGTATTTGGTCAGCCACAAACAAGAAAGATTTCTGGCTCTCACAGACCTGTAACTTCTTTAAGAAGCTCTTCTGTCCTCCACTCGTTACCTGTACGAGTCAGACTCCAAACTCAACCATGGCCAAGACCAAAGAGCTGTCAAAGGACACCAGGAAGAAAATTGTAGACCTGCACCAGGATGGGTGAGTGAATCTACAATACAGGTTGGTGTGAATGCAAACAGGTTGGTGTGAATAAATCAACTGTGGGAGCAACTGTAAGAAAATGGAAGACATACAAGACCATTGATAATCACCCTTGATCTGGGGCCCCCTGAAAGATCTCATCCTGTGGGGTCAAAATGATCATGAGAACGGTGAGCAAAAATCCCAGAACTACACGGAGGGACCTGATGAATGACCTGCAGAGAGCTGGGACCAAAGTAACAAAGGCTACCATCAGTAACACACTATGCCAAGAGGGACTCATATCCTGCAGTGCCAGGCACGTCCCCCTGCTTAAGTCATTAAATGTCTAGGCCCGTCTGAAATTTGTCAAAGAGCATATGGATGATCCAGAAGAGGATTGGGGAATATCATGTGGTAAGATGAAACCAAAAAGGAGCTTTTTGGTAAAAACTCAACTGGAGGAAGAAATATACTGAGTTGCATCCCAAGAACACCATACCTACTGTGAAGCATGGGGGTGGAAACATCATGCTTTGGGGCTGTTTTTTTCTGCAAAGGGGACAGAACGACTGATCCATGTTAAGGGAAGAATGAACGGGGCTATGTATCGTGAGATTTTAAGCCAAAACTTCCTTCCATCAGTGAGAGCATTGAAGATGGAGGAATGAGGCTGGGTCTTCCAGCATGACAATGATCCCAAACACACTGCTCAGGCAATGAAGGAGTGGCTCCGTAAAAAGCATTTCAAGGTCCTGGAGTGGCCTTTCCAGTCTCCAGACCTCAACTCCATAGAAAATTTGTGCAGGGAGTTGAAAGTCCATGTTACCCAGCGACAACCACAAAACATCACTGCTGTAGAGAAGATCTGCATGGAGGAATGGGCCAAAATACCAGCTACAGTTTGTGCAAACCTGGTGAAGACTTACAGGAAACGTTTGACCTTTGTCATTGAAAAAAATGTTATGTTACAATGTATTGAGTTGAACATTGTTATTGACCAAATCTTAATTTTCCACCATATTTTACAATTAATTCTTTAAAAGCCCTACAATGTGATTTTCCTGCATTTATTTTTCTATTTTTATCTCATCATAGTAGTTGAAGTGAACCTATGATGAAAATTACACCCCTCTCTCATCTTTTCTAGTGGAGAACTTGCACTAGTCAGTGGCTGACTAAATTACTTTTTTGCCCCACTGTAGGCAGAATGGCCTAACAGCAGGCAAACTTTTCAACATAACCATCCTGCTCTCCTTTCTGCGTGTCCTCGCGGGAGCCCTGAGCCGCCACGGCGAGAGCTCCGCCGTCGGGTTTCTTCCCTGGTCTATAGGTTTGTTCATGTCGTCGAGTCACGCCCATGGGCCCCCGTGTTGAGCTCTCTGCCCCTGAACCGCTTGATCAAACTCCTCTCCTATATACTCTTCACCCTGCCACTTCCGGCCTTTTTCCCTTTGCGTTATTCCTCCGGACGTGTCTCATCTGTCAGCGTTCCAGTTTCGCAATGAAGAGAGCCGGTCAGATGGGTTTCTTTCTGAACCCAGACCGGGTGTTGCAAAACCGCAGACTCCGGGCATACCTGCCCCACCCTCTCTTTTCAAGTCAAGACCTCAAGTCGATCTATTTAATATAGCACTTTTTCAATGGAGCATTGGGTCTCAAACGCAAACTTTACAAGTTTAGATTATCTCCTAATACTACGTCCAATCCCAAGATTGAGCAGCCTAGGGGACCGTGGAAAGGAAAAACTCCCTGAGTGTTATAGGAGAAACCTTTGGATACCAAGACTCAAAAAGGGACCCACCTCCTTGGGCTGCGTATATGATAAATCTAAGAGCGACACTAACGTCATGAGTTCCAAAGGATTTGAATAAAATGTAAATATGCACATCCGCCATTAGTGCCCAGGTTTGATGGGGCTGGAGCTGATTGAACGGAGCAGCTTGAGTGAAGCTGAAAAGGATGAACATCAATGTGTGTGGCTGAACTGGTACCGCCTCTGTCAGCTGGGTACACAGCTGGTAGAGAACCAGAAATGGTAATTAGTTATGGTTAAATCAACATTTTCTCTCAACAATCACGATTGCCCATGTGTAGCATGATACCCCCGGCAGCACATTAGCTATAGCAGCAATATCTCGAAAGAGGATACCTGTAGGTAAATAAGCCAATAGGGATCACGAGACACTGGCAACCCACGGAGGCAGAAGACAGCAACCCAATTGTCTCTGATCACCATAAGAACTCTATTGACTATGAACCCCAGCTCTGCCCTTAGTCCTAAGGCAAGATGCACGAGTCAGGATCACGATGAACCGATGCCCCAGTTTTCAGCCAGACTGCCCACTCGCACTCACCTACACTCCCGGCTCTCGTACAAGCGCAGGCCAGACAATGACTTGGTGCCAGACCCTCGGCGGATCCCTCCTGTAGTGGCCTGTGATCCAGTTCTCACTTGGGCTGCCCCCGCCCAGCCATGCATCCCTCTGTTGGTCATTACACTCACAACTTCTTCGGGGCAGTCTCAATAAATCCTGCGCAAATAAGGGTCTGTCTTTTAAGCATAGACTTAAAACTTTGGAGAGTGTCTGAGTCTCGAACGAAAGTGGGAAGTTTATTCCATAGTTGGGGGGCCATGTATGAGAAAGCCTTTCCCCCTGCTGTGACTTTTTTAATTCTAGGAACTAAAAGAAGTCCTTCAGCGCTTCAGTTTCAGCGCTTATGTGGAGGCTTGCCGTGCTTACAGGGGCTTCCCGGTGCGCCAGACACTCAACCCTGAGTGTGTCCGGCAAGCCTGAGGCACCCTGGAATGCGCTGGGGGTACTGTTAGAGGTCACACCCACTAACCGACGCTAGGGGGAAGCGTCGGCTTAGTTACCATCTAGCAACTCTGACAGTCAATGCCATCGCATACGTGCACCTGCGCGGTCGCACTAATATGCAGCACCTGCCAGCCCAGGTATTTAACTCCAGCTCCTGAGCTTGGCAGTGTGGCTGCATTCACCCTCGTAGTGCTACGTATCTCGACTCCCGTCTCTGGCTGTTCGGGCTCGCTCATGCTGGGTGACTTCAGTGCCCCCTCCCTTCACTCTCCTTCAGAGTGGGTCAGAGCTTCTCTGTGTGTGCATGTGTGGGCTTTTCCTCACACACACAGGAGCTCATTTTTGCTGGTTATTTCTTTGGTTTAGCCTCAGTGGTCTGGTGGTGCCATCAGTTAGACCACTAGTCACCGACGCAGTCGACCAGGGTCCAACCCCCAGCCACTGAGGTGACTTTCTTTATTTATTTTTCTTTCCTTTAGTTATATTAGTTTTGCTTATTTATTTGTTTTATAATTTTGGTTATAACCACCATCTGGAGCTAACTGCACTTGGGTCCCTACCCGTTTATATTTTGCTTAATATGGTTCGTCATTTCCTTTAAATATGGCGAACCGTAACATAAGAATATTAAAAACCATGGGCTGACACTAGAGGACAGCGGCAGTGTGGTAAATGTGCTGGGGTTAGTACGGCAAGCCAAGTAGTATTGGTGCTGATTACACCTGACTAGAGACACAAGCTCGTTCAGGTATTTAAAACCATTTGAGAGCGATGTTTCGCTTCGCACCCTTGAAGTTGTCCGTGACATTGACTAGCTTTGCCACTCCAGTGTGAGGTATTTAGGGTGACCGCCATTGGTATTTTGTGGCACTGTGGCATATTTAGAGAAAGATTGTAGCAGTGTTCCTTTGCAGAGGGATGCTGGTAGGGCTATGCCTGAGGTAACAGGGTTTGTTGGGGTCCTACCTCTTGTTCACACAGTGAACCCTAACAAAGGACAGGGGTTCAGTACAGTGACAGCAGGCACTCTGGACTGATTATGCAAACTTTGGCTTTAATAGAAGGGAGTTTGTCCATCAATGATCTGTAGAGCACTCCTTGGATCAGTGTTTTCAATCAAAAGTGAAGTATGTTGGAGTTAACCTACAGGTTCAGAGTTGTATTTCTGTAAATACATTTGGTGATTTGTTCAAAATGAATGACCCCTCAGTGCTGAGAAGTACAGGCAGACTCTTATCCATCATACATCCATTGGGGAAGTGTCTGGTTGTTCCAAGTGCATTCCCTAGCATGATAATGACACCAAACTCATGCCCAAAGTAATAAAGAACTATGTCCAGCAAAATAAAGCACATTGTATGAATGGTATGGATCATGTCTTAATATAATTGAGTCTGGCAATACCTGAAGAGACAGAAGCAAGTGAGACAACCAAAGTCTTCAGAAGACCTTTAGCAGGTTCTCCAATAGGCTTGGAAATGCATACCAACTGACTACCTTACAACCTGCATGTCAGTGTACCAAAGAGAATTGATGCTGTTTTAAAACCTTAAGGATGGTCACACCAAATATTGATTTGGTTTAGGTTTCTTCTGTTTGGCAAATTTAAGTCAATTTACAAAGATTTTATATTTGCAAACTAATTTTTTGTAAATCAAAAATATTTCATTTTCCACTGATACACTAATGCGGAAGATAAATAAGTAAAATAATCACAAATACCGTAAAGCAGTTCAAGCTCTAAAACTGTAACACAGTAGTGTACAGTATATACATATCCACCACCACCACCACACACCCCCTCTCCTCCCACCAAAAAAAGTGTGTCTGAGATCTGGCAGAGATATATGTTTCAGCACCATTAGGATGATCACCTACCTATTATGCCTGAAAATTAAATATGATCCATCCAGAAGTCACAGGTGAGACACATACAGTATATGCTCAGTTTATTTTCCTAGACTAAATGTACTTATGAGAATGGTTAGTTTTCCTTGAGTGGGTTGCTGTAACTATTACACCTGAGATAAATAGTTTTCCTTGGTTTAAATGCAATACACATAACTCTATGATCTTACCTAGGCAGATGTGACAGTCTGTTATTGTCTTGATTACTGAGTTATATTCTGCACTTTCAGCAGAGGGTAGATCCATAACTTTGAGCAGTGCAGTATTATTGAGCTGAAACAAACAAATATTAAAGTCTAAACATAATGCTGTTTTTCCAATACAAATATAAGAAATCATTAATATATTACAGGTAGTGTTCTACCAATTCACAGCCATAAAAATCAGCCTTTTCCTACGCCAGTAGGATTCCGATTGCCAATTTGCAATGAAATGCTGTAAATCACGTGTCTAGAGATTCTGCAGTTTAGCTGGAATTTGCTTAAACTTTTTGCTGGCATTTACATAGAAAAACTGAAGCATCCGACACTAAGAAAATACTATCATTGAAATATAAACATTTCAGGTTTACTCAGTACAAAGACATAAAGAGCATAAAGCCAAGTTCCAGACTGTTTGCTGTCTCTGCTAGCTTGTAATTAACATGTATTACTAAATTGCTGCAATAAAATGTACTTAAAAAAAACACACACAAAATGTGTTCTTTTCAATAAAACAGGTCAGTGAAGCTAATTTTACAGGAGATCTATTTAAAGTCAACTCAAGCTGATTTATTAATATATCGCTTTTTGCAATAGAGACAATATGATGCTTCAATATCATAAACCGTCTTGTTAAGGTTTGTTAATATTGTACCAAGTACCAAGGTTAAGATTTGTTTAGGATAAGAAAACTTATGTTCAATGGTCATTTGTTAAATGTATTTACCTGCAAAGCATTTTTGAGTTCATCATCCTTACTGGCCAGCAGGAAGACAGAAGCAATTCCAGCATCATAAAGACGCAGAGCAGCACGAGCGATTTCTTGTTTGTTTTGCACAGGGCCATTAACAAAGAATATAGCTAGTTTTCGCACAAGGAAACCACTTCGCACCCGCTTGAAAGTGTTTTGTGCCAAAAAATTTATGGCTGTTATCAGGTTGCGCTGATTTGTCCCAAGAGTCTTCAGGCCTTCCACACGTTCCACCAGTGACCGTTTCTTCAAGGAATCCGAAAAGCGGAACTCAGTGGTTACCTCATTGTTGTAGCGTATCAGAGCCACTCTGGCTCCTCGTGGACAGTTGCTCTCAGTAATGGTAATGCTATTAACCAAATGGAGTACAGTGTCCTTTGCATTCTTGAAAGCATCACTGATACCAGTTGATGCATCTAGTGCAAAGGCTAGCTCAGTGGGATACAGTGGACACTCCTGTGATCCTGGAAAGATATAAATTTGATGGGTCAAGCATCTTAAAGCTAATAAGAAGTGGAAAATCAGTTTTTAAGAAGTCCTTAATAGCAGAAATGTTCACTTACCATAACAGCATGCTATACGAGAGAATGACAATTTTTAAAAGTCAGTTTTATATAAGCTTTATAATTTTATATAGTCATACAACATTAAAATCATATTAAACAAACACCTTTGAAATTACACAACATATATAGTATAATGTACATTTTCAGATAATACATACGACAATTATCTCTGATTCTCTTGACCAGGTCACATTGTGTTGAGTGCTAAAGAAAATTTACATAGTTATTAAACATCACATTTATTTTCCAATTTAAGAAACTAAAGGCAGTATAATAACTACAGTGTAATAACACACTTACCACCACACCTGGTCCACTGATTCCTTTCTCTCCCTGTGTAAACAAAATAATTACTTTTCAACAGTTAAACAAACAAGATTGACACTAATTAGCTGAAAGTGATTAAAAATGCACTCTGCTTGTTTGTTTTCAGGGAACGAAGATAGACATTTGGTCTGTTCTTTTTTTCTAGACTGTGATATGCACTTTATGTATTTTATGCTATGACAGCCTTGGTCCAAGGTTGAATACACCAAGACTAACATTTATTGATCGAGGTTCCTTATAGAGTTTGTTGCAATATGTAACCATTTCATCTTTTGTGGGAGAAAGGAGGCCCACTTTTCTCTCTCATCTCTCTCTAAATGAACTGTCCTTATAAATAATGAATTCATATTAATAGCAGACACTTTATCACCTTATCATAGGAAGGAATTTTCTTTATTACCCTGTGTAAGTGACCGGTTGCTAAGCATAACATAATAGAGATAATATGCTGTTGCCCCATTACATTCTAGTGAGGTGACCAAAGCTACATCTCATAGTTGTAATTTAAATATTTCCTCATAAAACTGCATGTATTCTTAATGCAATGTTTCAAGCAGTATACAGGCTACAGAAGATCGCGCGTGCGTCAGCCCTTCCCGGGCTTTTGTTGCCAAGTGGCGACACCTGTTGCTGAGCCCTTATAAGCACACCTTTGTGGCTCGCAAGGTGTCGCAGCATTGTTCTCCTTGGCATGCTGACAGCATGACGCACATACGAGCTCGCTCTGCCGGTAATGGCGTTCCGGACACCTGTCCTTTTCGTTTGTTTAGTTTTGAGGTTCCAAGAAACATTCTGGGGATGCCAAGATCTCCAGACGGGGACTGCTAAGAGGTAGCCCAGGTAAGCTAGGGCCCTAGATAGGGTAGGGACAGCTTTATTTTTCTTTTATTTTTCGCCGGGCTCCTCTGGCTGTTCTCAGCCTCGCCCCCGCTTTTCCCTCTCACTCTGTCGCCCCCCCTCTTTGCGATTGGGGAATTCTTTTATCCCCCACAATCACTCTTTGAAGAGGACGGAAAGCTCTCTAGCTTCGTCCTCTCCTCTCCACGCGTCTGTGCCACAGTCCATCGGGCGTTCTTAGTTATTATTTGTGTGGCGCGCGTTCGCGGAAGCTCCGCTCGGGTCCCTGCGCACTGCACATGCGTGGACTCGATACGCCACCGGTGCAGCAGAGGCACGACGTAGTGGCGCCATATGCTTACGCCGTGGATTCTTCTTTATTTATTATTTTGGATATCGTTTAGCGATTTCTTTGGTTTCTTTTTGTTATTTATATTTCAGTTTACCATTTCTACCTGGAGCTAACTGTATTTGGGTCTCTCAAACTCTTATTGTTTTATTTTCAAGGTTCATCATTTCTTTTTAACATGGTGTACCATAACAGTTCAGTTCATAAAATCAGATTTGGAGTCATGAGAACCCCAACTGGATGCCCTGAGACTACAAAATAAAAAAGAAATCATCCTGAAATTAGCCAGAAAACAGAAGTACAATAAAGTACAAATAAAATCTGCCTACTCCCTTATCACACCAAGCGCACTGTCACAGCTGCTACTCCAGCTGTGTTTATTAATAATCTACCAGACTTAATGTTTAATACACCTAGGGAGCCCGATCAGCTTCAGCGTGTAACCAACCAATTAAAATATGTGTTTCACTCAACCCTGGATGAAGTTGCAATTGGAGGGGTAAATTGGAGGTATTTAAGATTACTTGGAGGGATAGCATGGCAGAGTACAAGCATGCCATTACTAAAGCTAAAGCTTTATATTTTTCCTTATCAGGGGTCACTCTTTGGCTGCTAGTGGCCAGTATTTGACCCGACCTGGTGGCGTGAGCGCTGGCGGCACGATCACGTGTGCGTCAGCTTTCCCGGGCATTTCATGTGCAAGTGGCAACACCTGTTGTTGAGCCTATATAAACACACTTCTGGGCTCACACAGTGTCGCACCATTGCTAACGCTAGAGATAGCACTGCTATGCCCAGCTGCTCGACGCACCTGCTGCATATACGGCACGTTTCTGAGACGGCGTTCATTGTTCCTTTTGTTTTTCTTTTTTCTTTTGTGCTTTAGGGACAACGATACGTCTGAGAGTTTGTAGACTCTCAGATGGGGGCTTTGAGGAGATTGCCTGGTAGATAAGGCTTCTCCGGCTGTTTCAAGCCTTGCCCCTGCCCTCTCCTTTCTCACCCCGTTGACCTCCCCATCGCGATCGGGGAATCCTTATTTCCCCTCCGATCGCGCTTTGAAGAGGACGCAGAGCTCTCTAGCCTTGTCTTCGTGCATGCCACACTTTATTGGGCGTGTGTTGTTTATTATTTGTTTGGCATGCGCTCGCGGTAGCTCCGCTTGGGATCCTGTTTTCTGCGCATGCGCAGACCCTTTACACCGTTGGCACAGTGTGGATTTTCTGTTAGCACCAACTAGCCTCGCCGTCTGCAAACGTCAGCTGATCAGTCCCAGGTCAAGTGAGCTCCCCTGTATCCTGGAGCTCACCCAGGGCTCCTGGCCAGTCACCGCTAAAGTCAAGTCAGATCTATTTATATAGCGCTTTTTACAATGGAGCATTGTCTCAAGGCAACTTTACAAGTTTAGATTATCTCCTAATATCTACGTCCAATCCCAAATTGAGCAAACCTAGGGCAACAGTGGCAAGGAAAAACTCCCTAAGTGTCATGAGGAAGAAACATTGGGAGGACCAAGACTCAAAAAGGGACCCAACCTCCTTGGGCAGCGTAGATGATAAAATTAAGAACGAAACTAAAGTCATGCAGTCATAGTTCAAATAAAACGTGTTTAAGTGGCCCGGGTATGATGGGGCTGGAGCTGATGACAGAAGCAGTTTGAGTGAAGCTGAAGAGGATGAACATCATGTGTGGGGCTGGAACTGTTACCAGAACACAGCTCAGAGAGAAAGCAGAAAATGTAATTGATTGTTGTGATTATTGATTAAGAGCACAGTGTCTATTAACAATCACAGATGCCATGTGTAGCATGAGACCCCAACAGCATTAGCTATAGCAGCATAGCTAGAAAGAGGAGAACCGGAAGGTAACACAGCCAAGAGAGATCACATGAGGCATCGGCAACCCCACGGGAGGCAGAAGACAGCAACCTAACAACTCTGATCACCATAAGACTCTTTGACTATGAACCCCCAGCTCTGCCCTTAGTCTAAGGCAAGGATGCACGAGTCAAGATTACGAGGACCGAAGCCCAGTTCAGCCAGACCGCCCGCTTGACACTCCTGGTTAACTGACAAGGCAGGCAGGCCAGACAGGACTCCAGACTCCGGCCCCAGTGACCAAAGCTATGCATCCCGGTGTAAATCTAGTCAAAAGCCTGTGTAAATAGGTATGTCTTTAGCATAGACTTTTGGAGAGTGTCTGAGTCTCGAACGAAAGTTGGAAGTTTATTCCATAGTTGGGGGGCCATGTATGAGAAAGCCTTTCCCCCTGCTGTGACTTTTTCAATTCTAGAAACTAAAAGAAGTAATGTACTCTGTGAACGAAGTAGACGAGTTGGATTGTAAAAGTCTAAGAGTTCACTCAGATAATGTGGGGACAGGCCATGTAGAGCTTTATAAGTAATAGGAAGCATTTTGTAATCAATGCGGAATTTGACTGGTAACCACTTTAGTGATGATTTTCTAGTTCGAGTTAGCACTCGGGCAGCTGAATTCTGAACTAATTGATGTTTATTTATAGATTTACTAGAGCATCCAGTAAGTAAGGCGGTACAGTAATCCAACCTTGAGGTTATAAATGCATGAATAACTTTCTCTGCATCATTAAAAGAGAGGATATTTCTATGTTTAGAGATATTACATAATTGAAAGAAAGCAATTCGAGTGATGCTGTTAATGTGCGCATCAATCTGAATCAAATGTGACCCCTAATTTTTTTTTTAAGATGTGATGGGTCCAACCCACCGCTGTAACTATACTTTAGATCTAATATTAACATTTGGTATCAATATAGATAACCTTGATGTTTTCCCGCAAAGTGATTTGATTTCAGATCACTATCTTTTAGTATTTGAGCTATCTCTAATAAATAAAATCCTTCTGCCTCGTTATCACACCAAGCACGCTATCACATCTGCTACTGCAGCTGCGTTTATTAAAAACCTACCAGAATTAAAATTTAATACACCTACGGAGCCCGATCATCTTGAATGTGTAAATGACCAATTAGATTGTGTGTTTCGTGCAACCCTGGATATGATTATTCCTGCTAGGGTCAAACGCATTAGGGAAAAAAGGCTAGCACCAAGGCATAATGACTACACCCGTACCTTAAAGCAAACAACGGGGTGCCTAGAGCTCAAGTGGAGACATAGTAAATTGGAAGTATTTAAGATTTCTAATTTTAACAGTAATGTTCATGACTTTCTTTAATGATGAGACAAAAAACATTAGGCATAAAACTCGATGCTCATCACATCACCAAACTATTCAGCAACCTTCCAGGTGCAGCACTAGTGACGACATCTGTTTAATGAGCTGTAAATCAAGCCTAGAATCTTTTACCCCAATTACTAATACTGAACTATCCGCACTGATCAGTCTAAGTCATCAACATGTTTATTTGATCCAATTCCTACACGTTTACTCAAAGAAGTAATACCTAGTATTATAGAGCCACTGTTAGTTATTTTTAATTCATCCCTTGCCTTTGGTTATGTACCCAAATCCTTTAAGTGTGCCGTTAGCAAGCCACTGATTAAAAAAGCCAATCTTGACCCTTGTGTGATATCTAATTATAGACCAACTTCAAATCTACCATTTCTGTGCAAAATCTTAGACAAAGCCGTCTATCAGCAGCTCTGCAGTTACCTCCAAAGGAATGGTATTTATGAAACATTTCAGGCTGGTTTCAGGCCCCATCATAGTAATGAAACAGCATTAATTAGGGTACTAAATCATTTGTTAATATCCTCAGATAATGGATGTGTTTCTTTTCTTGTTCTGTTAGATTTAAGTGCAGCATTTGACACTATAGCTCATGATGTTTTACTAAACAGACTACAGAATTCTGTGGGTATTAAGGGATTGGCACTTTTTTGGTTTAAATTCTACGTAACCGACCGGTACAAGTTTGTTCATGTAAATAATCTAAGGTCTAAGCTCTCAAAAGTGAAGTATGGTGTGCCTCAGGGGTCAGTGCTTGGCCGGCTTTTATTCTCTCTGTACATGCTGCCACTAGGCTCAGTTATTCGTAAACATGGCATTAGTTTCCACTGCTATGCAGATGATACACAGCTGTACATATCAGCCAAACCTAATGACAGCCTTACAATCAACAAAATTGAGGACTGTGTAAAGGAAATAAAAGATTGGATGTTATTTAGTTTTCTTTTACTTAACTCAGATAAAACTGAGGTTCTATTAGTGGGACCCAAGGCAGGTTGGCTACATCTATCCTAAATATAGATGGCTGTCCAGTATTGCCCAGTCCTTCATTAAAAAAACTTAGGGGTCACATTTGATTCAGATCTCTCTTTGGATGCGCACAATAGCAGCATCACTCGAATTGCTTTCTTTCAATCACGTAATATCGCTAAACTTAGAAATATCCCCTCTTTTAATGATGTTCATGCGTTTATAACCTCAAGGTTGGATTACTGTAACGCCTTACTTACTGGATGCTCTAGTAAATCTATAAATGAACTTCAGTTAGTTCAGAATGCAGCTGCCCGAGTGCTAACTCGAACTAGAAAATTTGTTCATATCACTCCTGTTCTATCATCACTGCACTGGTTACCAGTCAAATTCCGCATTGATTACAAAATACTTCTTATAAGTTATAAAGCTCTACATGGCCTAGCCCCACATTATCTGAGTGAACCTTGGAGTCTTACTATCCAGCTTGTCTACTTCTTCCGCAGGGTGCAGGACTTCTTTTAGTTCCTAGAATTAAAAAGTCACAGCAGGGGGAAAGGCTTTCTCATACATGGCCCCCCAACTATGGAATAAACCTACTTTCGTTCGAGACTCAGACACTCTCCAAATTTTGAAGTGTAGGCTAAAGACATACTTATTTGCGCAGGCTTTTGATTAGACTTAGACTGGGATGCATGGTTTGGATCACTGGGGCCGGAGTCTGGAGTCATGTCTGGCCTGCCTGCCTTGTCTGTTAGCCGGGAGTGTCGGGTCTAGCTGAACTGGGCTTCAGTCCTCTTTATCTTGACTTGTGCATCCTTGCCTAAGACTAAGGGCAGAGCTGGGGGATCATAGTCAAAGAGTCTTATGATGATCAGAGACATTGGGTTGCTGTCTTCTGCCTTCTGTGGGGTTGCCGATGTCTCGTTATCCCTCTTGGCTGTGTTACCTTCCGCTTCTCCTCTTTTTAGCTATGCTGCTATAGCTAATGCTGGCGGGGTCTCATGCTACACGTAGCATTAGTGATTGTTAATAGACACTGTGCTCTTAATCAATAACTAATTGCATTTACTGTTTTCTCTCCAAGCTGTATTCCGGTACCAGTTCCGGCCCCACACATGATGTTCATCCGCTTCAGCTTCACTCAAGCTGCTTCCGTCATCAGCTCCAGTCCCACCTGATTTTCCTGCTTAGACTCAGGATCCTAGAGTGACTCTGTGTATCAGACTACTTAATGCCGATATGCATATTTCACATTTTATTTGAACTATGACTTCATGACTTTAGTTTCATTCTTATATTTGTCATCTACGCCACCCAAGGAGGTTGGGTCCCTTTTTTTAGTCTTGGTCCTCCCAAGGTTTCTTCCTCTTAACGCTTAGGGAGTTTTTCCTTTCCAGTGTCACCCTAGGCTTGCTCAATTTGGGATTGGATGTAGATATTAGGAGGTAATCTAAACTGTAAAGTTGCTTTGAGACAATGCTCCATTGTAAAAAGCGCAATATAAAATGATCTGACTTGACTTGACATGACAGCAGGGAAAGACTTTCTCATACATGGCCCCCCAACTGGGGAATAAACTCCCCACTTTATTTCGAGATTCAGACACTCTCCACTGTGTAGGCTAAAAAGATACTTATTTATGCAAGCTTTTGGTTAGACTTTTAAGCATATATATGTAAAACATCTGCTGTAACAAGTAACCAGTGACCATATAGACTATACATAACCTTCAGTCTGCTTTGATAATAGCCAAAAATGTGCTGTGTATACAACAATAAACAATACTAATAAATAATTGATTAACTGGTCACAGTTTCATTGCTTTGCCATAACTGATCACTATGTAACACAAGTTTTGTTCCCAGCTTTTTAATGTTATATTCCAATTGCTTATGTCTAAAACAAATTAAAAATTGCTTACATTCATCATAAACTTCGCTTTTGTGACCACGGCAACGAAAATTATGAATTTTTATTATAGAAACAGGTCACCAACAGGCATGCCGAAGTATGCTTTGTAGGCCTCACACATCTTAGCAGATGCTTCCACAGAGTACTTTTTCGCTCTTGTCTTTATAAAATGGCCACATACATAGCAAAATGCGTCTGCTGGATGTATGAAACCTCTTGATGCCATCTAAATTGACTAAGTTGCTGTGTACTATAACGAAAAAGGATGTCTCTCGATAAAAATGGTCAATCTTTATTCCATGCAGTATCAAAGTACAAGAGTGTACTGAGGATTCAGCAGAGCAAGACTGATCACGACCGGTAGGCAAGTAAACACACATATATACATTTGAAAGTTAGTGGTCCTTCCAGAATTTCCTTCAGGAATTTGCAGAACTTTTCTTCCTGCTTACTACTGTCAACCGATAAGGCTTTAATTTGTAGGTGATTTCAATATTCACTTTGACAATGGAGCAGGATCCACTTAAAATTGCTTTCGAGTCCATCTTAGAATCCATGGGTATCACTCAGAATGTATGGGACCAACCCACCGCTGTAATCATACTTTAGATTCTAATATTAACATGTGGTATCAATATAGATAAACCTTGATGTTTTCCCACAAAGTGATTCGATTTCAGATCACTATCTTTAGTATTTGAGAGCTATCTCTACTAAATAAAAATCCTTCTGCCTCGTTATCACACCAAGCGCAACGATCAACATCTGCTACTCCAGCTGCGTTTATTAAAAACCTACCAGACTTAAAATTTAATACACCTACGGAGATAACATCATCTTGAGTGTGTAAATGAGCATTAGAATGTGTGCTTCTCGCTCAACCCTGGGACACGACTGCCCCGCTAGGCTCAAACGTATTAGGGGAAAAAAGGCTAGCACCATGGTAGATAATGACCACAACCCGTACCTTAAAGCAAAGAACACGGCATTTAGGAGCGCAACGTGGAGACATAGTAATTTGGAGGTGTTTAAGATTGGCTTGGAGGGACAAAGCATGGCAGTATAAGCATGCCCTCACTAAAGCTAAAGCTGCATACTTTCTCTTCATCATAGAGGAAAAATAAGAATAATCCAAGATTTCTCTTAAAATACAGTCTCCAAATTAAACAAAAAACCCCACAGGAAAGTGACTCTCCCATTCTTGTGTATTTTAACAGTAATGATTTCATGACTTTCCTTTAATGATAAGATAGAAAACATTAGGCACAGAACTCAATGCTCATCACATCTCACCAAACTGTTCAGCAACCCTTCCAGATTGCAGCACTAGTGAAGACATCTGTTCAAATTAGCCGTAAATCAAGATTAGAATCTTTTACTTACCCCGATTACTAATACTGAACTATCCGCACTGATCAGCTCGTCTAAGTCCATCAACATGTTTGTTAGATCCAATTCCTACACGTCTACTCAAACAAGTATTACCTAGTGTTATAGAGCCAGTGTTATTTATTTTAAATTCATCCCTTACCCTAAGGTTATGTGCCCGATCGTTTAAAGTCTGCCGTTATCAAAATCAAACACTGATTAAAAAAGCCAATCTTGACCCTTGTTGTGATATCTAATTATAGACCAATTTCAAATCTACCGGTTCTGTCCAAAATCTTAGAAAAAGCGTCTATCAACAGCTCTGTAGTCCACGCACCCGTCCAAAGGAATGAAATTTATGAAACTTTCAGTCTGGCTCAGGCCCCATCATAGTACTGAAAACAGCATTAATTAGGGTACTTAATGACTTGTTAATGTCCTCAGATAAGGGATGTGTTTCTTTTCTTGTTCTGTTAGATTTAAGTGCAGAAGTGTCAGCCTTTGACTATATCAGGATCATTATGTTTTTACTAAACAGACTAGAAAATACTGTAGGTATTAAGGGAAATCAGCACTTTCTTGGTTTAAATCCTACTTAACTGACCGGTAACCCAGTTTGTTCCATATAAATAATCTAAAGATCTAAGCTCTCAAAATTGGAGTATGGCGTGCCTCAGGGGTCAGTGCTTGGCCCGCTTTTTATTCTCTCTGTACTGCTACATGCTTGCCCCTAGGGCTCAGTTATTCGTAAGCATGGCATTAGTTTCCACTGGCTATGCAGATGATACACAGCTGTACATATCAGCCAAACCTAATGACAGCCTTAACAATCAACAAAATCGAGGACTGTGTAAAGGAAATAAAAGATTGGATGTTATTTAATTTTCTCTCTTACTTAACTCAGATTAAAACTGAGGTGCTATTCGTGGTGACCCAAGGCCTGTGAGAGTTATCTACTTTGTCGGTTGCTACATCACTTCCTAAATCTAGTCTGGCTGTCCAGTATTGCCAGTCCGTCTGTAAAAAAACTTAGGGGTCACCTTTGATTTCCGATCTCTCCTTTATTGCGCACATTAGCAGCATCACCGTCGAATTGCTTTCTTTCAATTACGTAATATCGCTAAACTTAGAAATATCCTCTCTCTTTTAATGATGCAGAAAAAAACTTGTTCATGGCGTTAAGTAGATCTTTTAAGACCTCAAGGTTGGATACTGTAACGCCTTAACGACTTACTGGATGCTCTATAATCTATCAATAAACTTCAGTTGTCGTTCAGAATGCAGCTGCCCGAAGTGCTAACCTCGAACTGAGAAAATTTGATCATATTCACTCCTGTTCTTATCATCACTGCACTGGTTCCCATTCAAATTCTGCATTGATTACAAAATACTTCTTATAACTTATAAAGCTCTACATGGCCTGGCCCCGACATTATATGAGTGAACTCTTAGAGTTTTTACAATCCAACTCGTCTACTATTCGTTCGCAGGGTGCAGGACTTCTTTTAGTGTTCCTAGAATTAAAAAAAGTCACAGCAGGGGGAAAGCTTCTCATGACATGGCCCCCATACATGGCCCCCCCAACTAAGGAATAAACTCCCACTTTTCGTTCGAGAATCAGACACACCCTCCAAAGTTTAAGTCTAGGCTAAAGACATAACTTATTTACGCAGGCTTTTGACTAGATGTAGACCAGGTTGCATGGTTTGGTTGCTGAGGCCGGAGTCTGAAGTCTGTCTGGCCTGCCTGCCTTGTCCGCTTGCCGTGAGGAGTGTCGAGGGGGGTGAGTCTGGCTGAACTAGGCTTTTTTGGGTCACTCGTGATCTTGACTCATGCAACTTGCCTTAGAAATAGGGCAGAGCTGGGGGTTCATAGGCCCCATAAAAGGTCTTATGGTGATCACAGAGACGTTGGGTTGCTGTCTGTCTTCTGCCGCTCGTGGGGTTTGCCAATGTCTCATGTGATCCCTCTTGGCTGTGTTTCCCCTTCCGTTCTCCTCCTTTCTTAGCTTTCTAGCTATGCTGCTATAGCTATGCTGGCCGGGGTCTCATGCTACACTTGGCATCATTGATTGACATTCATCAGTGATTGTTAATAGACACTGTGCCTCTTAATCAATAACTAAGTACATTTTCTTTTTTCTCTCCGAGCTGTGTTCCGGCAGTTCCGGCCCCACCACATGAATGTACATCTGATGGAGCTCCACTGTGCATAATTCACATTTTATTCGACCATGACTCCATGGACTTTAGTTTCGGCTCTTAGATTTATCATCATACCCCCTACCCGGGCCACTTAATGTCGATGTGCATACTCTTCACATTCTATTCGAACTTTGACTCCCATGACTTTTTAGTTCGCTCTTAGATTTACATCATCGCTATCTAACGCCGCCCAAGGAGGTTGGGTCCCTTTTTGAGTCTTGGTCCTCCCAAGGTTTCTTTCCTAGAACTAGGGAGTTTTTTCCTTGCCACTGTCGCCCTAGGCTCGCTCACTTTGGGATTGGACGTAGTATTATTGAGATAAATCTAAACATGTAAAGTTGCTTTGAGACAATGCTCCATTGTAAAATCCGCTATATAAAAATAAATCTGACTTGACTTGACTTTGACTTGACTAAGCTCCTCCTGTAACTGGGTGTGGGGTGAAGTGTGAATACTGTCGTTCTCAGAATCTGAATAGAGAATGAATCCCAAACCTGTCTGTCTAGGTCAATTCCCCTTTGTCTGTGATGGCTGTTGCCCACTTACTAATGCAATCCCAATCAATTAGATCATGTCTTCTCCGTCTCTCAGGAAGGGCTATAAGTGGCCCCTATATAACTGTAGTTATACAGCTTACCTACAATTCTGTACAGTCCCAGAAAGTTCTAGATAATTCTGTTCGGACAGTTTTCTAGAAACTTCTTGATAGTTCTCACAGTTCCAGAAGCTTCTTAAGTTATCTTGAAATATATGGCGAATATCCCTAAAAATAGATCAATTCAAAATATCATTGTGCTGACCACAAAAGCAAAGTTTACAGGGAATAATAACTTTTTTCTATTCATTTAGGGTACAAACAATCAGGAAAACACACTTAACAACTGGGAACAAAATTTTTTTTGAAAATTGTTACATGGTGTTATTAGTTCACCGTGCTGGGTTTAAGGATTTGGTCATTTCTGGCTTGTCAATCTCTCTGTTTTTCCCCCTCCACCACCCCTCTTTTGGGAGTAATGTTTGAACTTTATTTTTAAGCATACAGTAAAACAACAATCGTAAAATAAAAAGTAAAATAAAGAAGCACAACAACAACAAAACTGGTGCTGGTATCTCTACATCAAGCGCCACTTAACTCCATCGCATCTACACATCTGTTCCAAACAATAAGTTGGCACCATGTTGGGTGTGTCCTTATAAAGTCCTGGAATCTCATGGGGTCTCCATCTCTTGACTCTCCACCCACTGACTACTAGTTGAATAATACACTACAACCAGATGAAGCCAGACTTGTGAGATTCATCCCGGCCCCTACAGCACAGGTCACCTAGGCAGATGACTACACACCAGACATTATCAGGATTTTTTACCACCTTAGACAGTCCTTGCCATATCTACTGTACCAGACTCACTTCTGCCCAGCTTTCCACAGCACATAACGATTCACGCATCATGTGCTTCTGACTTAGTGCGGGGTTGTGTGACTATGGATGGACCTGCTGCCAGCTGCCCATTTTCTACACAGACTCATCAACTTCCGGGTTGACTGACGGACTATGTTACATTATAACCAGTGGTGTTTCATGTTGTCAGTTGCGCACATGGTCCTATTTGAGATAGTTGTGGCCTGCTCACCTTAGGACTGTAAAGACACTAGGTATTTACAGTGGGGCAAAAAAGTATTTAGTCAGCCACTGATTGTGCAAGTTCTCCTACTTAGAAAGATGAGAGAGGTCTGTAATTTGCATCAAAGGTACACTTCAACTATGAGAGACACAATGAGGAAAAAAAATCCAGGAAATCACACTGTAGGATTTTTAAAGAATTTAATTGACTTCACTTGACTTGAATTGTAAATCATGGTGGAACATAAGTACATAACCTTTGTTGGCAATGACAGAGGTCAAACATTTCCTGTAAGTCTTCACCAGGTTTGCACACACTGTAGCTGGTATTTTGGCTCATTCCTCCATGCAGATCTCCTCTAGAGCAGTGATGTTTTGGGGCAACATGGACTTTCAACTCCCTCCACACATTTTCTATGGGGTGAGGTCTGGAGACTGGCTAGGCCACTCCAGAACCTTGAAATGTTTTTTTACAGAGCCACTCCTTCATTGCCTGAGTGGTGTGTTTGGGATCATTGTCATGCTGGAAGCCCCAGCCATGTTCCATCTTCAATGCTCTCACTGATTGAAGGAGGTTTTGGCTTAAAATCTCACGACACATGGACCCGTTCATTCTTCCCTTAACATGGATCAGTCGTCCTGTCCCCTCTGCAGACAAAACAGCCCCAAAGCATGATGTTTCCACCCTCATGCTTCACTGCAGTTATGGTGTTCGTTGGATGCAACTCAGTATCCTTTTTTCTCCAGTTGAGTTTTTACCAAAAAGTTTTATTTTGGTTTCATCTGACCACATGATATTCTCCCAATCCTCTTCTGGATCATCCATATGCTCTCTGGCAACTTCAGACGGGCCTGGACATGTACTGGCTTACGCAGGGGGGAATGCCTGGCATTGTAGTATCTGAGTTTCTTTTGGCGTAGTGTGTTACTGATGATAACTTTGTTACGTTGGTCCCAGCTCTCTGCAGGTGATTCATCAGGTCCCTCCATGTAGTTCTGGGAATTTTGCTCACCATTCTCATGATCATTTTGACACCATGGGATGAGATCTTGTGTTGAGCCCCAGATCAAGGGAGATTATCAATGGTCTTGTATGTCTTAAAATTGTTCCCACAGTTGATTTATTCACACCAACCTGCTTGCCTATTGTAGATTCACTCTTCCCAGCCTGCTGCAAGTCCACTATTTTCTTCCTGGTGTCCTTCAACAGCTCTTTGGTCTTGGCCATGGTTGAGTTTGGAGTCTGACTGTTTGAGGCTGTGAACAGGTGTCTTTTATACAGATAACGAGGTCAAACAGGTGACATTAATACAGGTAATGAGTGGAGGACAGAAGAGCTTCTTAAAGAAGTTGTTACAGGTCTGTGAGAAATCTTGCTTGTTTGTGGGTGACCAAATACTTATTTTCCACCATGATTTACAATTAAATTCTTTAAAAATCCTACAGTGTGATTTCCTGGATTTTTTGTTCTCATGTTGTCTCTCATAGTTGAAGTGTATGATGAAAAATTACAGGACCTCTCTCATCTTTCTAAATAGGAGAAACTTGCACAATCAGTGGCTCACTAAATACTTTTTTTGGCCCACTGTATTATTTATGTTCTAAACCAGCACCGCTAGATTGCTCAGGCAGGGTATTCTAGTGCCGGTCCCAAGCCCGGATAAATGGTGAGGGTTGCGTCAGGAAGGGCATCTGGTGTAAAACATTTGCCAAATAAAGTATGCGAGTTCATAATAATTTCACCATACCGTATCGGCTGCGACCCGGGATAACAACAACTGCCACTGGTAGCAAACAGGGTACCAGCGAAAATTTGACTACTGTTTTCCAAAGACGAAGAGGAAGGAGGCGTGTGAGGAGACAGAGAGAAATCAGGAGGGGTCAGAATATAGCACTGAGGATAGCAACTCTAAATGTAGGGACGATGACAGGGAAATGTAGAGAGCTGGCTGATATGATGCAAAGGAGAAAGGTCGATGTTTTGTGTGTGCAGGAGACAAAGTGGAAGGGTAGCAAGGCTCGATGCATTGGTGCAGGGTTTAAACTGTTCTACCATGGTGTGGATAGGAAGAGAAATAGAGTTGGTGTGGTCCTGAAGGAGGACTATGTAAAGAATGTCGTTGAGGTGAAAAGGGTGTCAGATATAATAATATGTTTAAAGCTGGAAATTCAGGGCGTAATGGTGAATGTTGTTAGTGGCTATGCACCACAAGTTGGCTGTGAATTAGAGGAGAAAGAGAGATTCTGGGGGGAGTTAGATGAAGTGGTTGAGAGCATTCCCAGGGAGGAGAGACTGGTGATTGGTGCAGATTTCAATGGTCATGTTGGTAAAAAAGGAGATGAGAAAGTGATGGGCAGGTTTGGTGTTAAGGATAGGAACCTAGAACGACAGATGGTGGTGGTTAACACATATTTCCAAAAGAAGGAGGAGCATAGGGTGACTTATAAGAGTGGAGGGAGGAGCACACAGGTAGACTACATCCTATGTATAAGAGGTTGCTTAAAACAGATTGGTGATTGTAAGGTAGTGGCAGGGGAGAGTGTAGCTAGGCAGCATCGGATGGTGGTGTGCAGGATGGATCTGGTGGTTAGGAAGAGGAAGAGGACAAAGGCAGAGCAGAGGACCAAATGGTGGAAGTTGAGAAAGGAAGAATGTTGTAAGGAGTTCAGAGAGGAGCTGAAAGGCTTTGGGTGATAGGAAAGAGCTCCCAGATGACTGGGTAGTAGCAGCAACAGTAATTAGACAGACAGGTAGAAAGGTACTGGATGTGTCTTCTGGACAGGCAAAGGATGAAAAGGAAACCTGGTGGTGGAACAAGGAAGTGCAGGAGGTTATTCAGAGAAAGAGGACAGCAAAGATGAAATGGGACAGGGACAGGACTAAAGAGAGTAGCAGGAGTACAAGGACATGCGGCACAGGGCAAAGAGGGAAATAGCAAAGGCCAAGCAGAAGGCCTACGATGAGTTATATGAAAGGTTAGACAGTAGGGAAGGAGAGAAGGAGTTGTATCTGCTGGCGAGACAGAGAGATAGAGCTGGAAAGGATGTGCAGCAGGTCAGGGTGATCAAGGATAGAAATGGAAATGTACTGACAGGTAAGGAGAGGGTGAGGGAAAGATGGAAGGAGTATTTTGAAGAGTTAATGAATGTAGAAAATGAAAGGGAAAGAAGGTTGGAGGGCGTAGAAATTGTGGAACAGGATGTAGCAAAGATTAGCAAGGACGAAGTGAAGAAAGCTTTGAAAAGGATGAAGAACGGAAAGGCAGTGGGACCTGATGACATACCGGTTGAGGTATGGAAAAGTCTAGGAGAGCTGGGAGTGGTGTTTTGGACTAGATTATTCAATGGAATTCTGGTGAATGAGAGTATGCTGGAGGAATGGAGGAAAAGTTTACTTGTACCGATTTTTAAGCAGAAGGGTGATGTACAAAGTTGTGGCTCTTACAGGGGCATAAAGTTGATGAGCCACACAATGAAGGTTTGGGAGAGAGTTGTGGAAGCTAGGCTCAGACAGGAGGTGACAGTGACTCGGGCATTCTGAACTAACTGAAGTTTATTTATAGATTTACTAGTGCATCCAGTAAGTAAAGTGTTACAGTAATCCAACTTTGAGGTTATAAACGCATGAACAAGTTTCTCTGCATCGTTAAAAGAGAAGATATTTCTAAGTTTAGCGATATTATGTAATTGAAAGAAAGCAATTCGAGTGATGCTGCTAATGTGCGCGTCAAAGAAGTGATCTGAATCAAATGTGACCCCTATGTTTTTTACAGACGGACTGGGCAATACTGGACAGCCATCTAGATTTAGGATAGATGTAATCAACCTGTTTCTCACAGCCTTGGGTCCCACTAATAACTAAGAACCTAAGTTTTATCTGAGTTAAGTAGGAGAAAATTAAATAACATCCAATCTTTTATTTCCTTTACACAGTCCTCAATTTTGTTGATTGTAAGGCTGTCATTAGGATTGGCTGATATGTACAGCTGTGTATCATCTGCATAGCAGTGGAAACTAATGCCATGTTTACAAATAACTGAGCTAAGGTGAATGAGCTTAGGAGACAAACGTACGTGTGCGAGGTGACCAGGCCTTTACATGTCATTTTGAATGAGGAAAGAAAATAAAGCATGTTTAGCAAGTCTATGTGTCAGTCACTATTAACTTAGGTTCCACTATAACCAGAGGAGATAGCACTAGTAAAATGAACCAGAACCCACGTATAATAAAATGGTGTCTCAACCACTTTTAAACAGTGATTATGTTACGGTTCACCAGCATGAATGGGAGGGAGGATTCAAGTGCAAGTGGATGGGTTGGTTAACCAGCCTAGCTATGGGGCTGAGGAGAGGATGAATGTTCTTTAGGGACTATGAGCACTTCACAAAAATAACTATATCCGTAAATGTACATGCATACATATATTGGTGGAATATAAATATTAAGATATACAGTGGGGCAAAAAAGTATTTAGTCAGCCACTGACTGTGCAAGTTCTCCTACTTAAAAATGAGGTACACTTCATAGGTACACTTCAACTATGAGAAACAAAATGAGAAAAAAATCCAGGAAATCACATTGTAGGATTTTTAAAGAATTTAATTGTAAATCATGGTGGAAAATAAGTATTTGGTCACCCACAAACAAGCAAGCTTTCTGGCTCTCACAGACCTGTAACTTCTTCTTTAAGAAGCTCTTCTGTCCTCCACTCGTTACCTGTATTACTGGCGCATGTTTGACCTCGTTATCTGTATAAAAGACACCTGTCCACAGCCTCAAACAGTCAGACTCCAAACTCAACTATGGCCAAGACCAAGAGCTGTCGAAGAGCACCTCTCAACTGTGGGAGCAATTGTAAGAAAATGGAAGACATAAAAGACCATTGATAATCTCCCTCTATCTGGGGCCCCATGCAAGATCTCATCCCGTGGGGTCAAAATGATCAAGAGAACGGTGAGCATAAATCCCAGAACTACACGGAGGGAGCTGATGAATGACCTGCAGAGAGCTGGGACCAAAGTAACAAAGGCTACCATCAGTAACACACTACGCCGAGAGGGACTCAGATCCTGCAGTGCCAGGCATGTCCCCCTGCTTAAGCCAGTACTTGTCCAGGCCCGTCTGAAGTTTGCCAGAGAGCATATGGATGACCCAGAATAGAATTGGGAGAATATCATGTGGTGAAATGAAACGAAAATAGAACTTTTTGGTAAAAAACTCAACTCGTCATTTTTGGAGGAAGAAGAATGCTGAATTGCATCCCAAGAACACCATACCTACTGTGAAGCATGGGCGTGGAAACGTCATGCTTTGGGCCTGTTTTTCTGAAAGGGGGACAGGACAAGTTATCCCTGTTAAGGGAATAATGAACAGGGCCATGTGTTGTGAGATTTTAAGCCAAAAACTCCTTCCATCAGTGAGAGCATTGAAGACAGAACGTGGCTGTGTCTTTCAGCATGACAATGATTCCAAACACTCCGATCGGCCAACGAAGGAGTGGCTCCATAAAAAGCATTTCAAGGTCCTGGAGTGGCCTAGCCAGTCTCCAGATCTCAACCTCATAGAAAATGTGTGGAGGGAGTTGAAAGTCCATGTTGTCAAGTGACAGCCCCAAAACATCACTGCTCTAGAGGAGATCTGCATGGAAGAATGGGCCAAAATACCAGCTACAGTGTGTGCAAACCTGGTGAAGACTTACAGGAAACGTTTGACCTCTGTCATTGCCAACAAAGGTTATGTTACAAAGTATTGAGTTGAACTTTTGTTATTGACCAAATACTTATTTTCCACCATTATTTACCATTAAATTCTTTAAAAATCCTACAATGTGATTTCCTGGATTTTTATTTATTATTTTGTCTCTCATAGCTGAAATGTACCTATGATGAAAATTCTCTCATCTTTGTAAGTAGGAGAACTTGCACAATCATTGGCTGACTAAATACTTTTTTGCCCCACTGTAAATATAATAATATAAATACAGTGGAGCTTGAAGGTTTGTCAGCCCTGTAGAATTCTCTATATTTCTGCATAAATATGGCCTAAAACATCATCAGATTTTCACACAAGTCCTAACAATAGATAAAGAGAACCAAGTTAAACAAATGAGACAAAAATATAATACTTGGTCATTTATTTATTGAGGAAATTGATCCAATATTACATATTAGTGAGTTGCAAAAGTATGTGAACCTCTAAAATTAGCAGTTAATTTGAAGGTGAAATTAGAGTCCGGTGTTTTCAATCAATGGGATGACAATCAGGTGAGAGTGGGCACCCTTTTTTATTTAAAGAACAGGGATCTATCAAAGTCTGCTCTTCACAACATGTTTGTGGAACTGAATCATGGCACGAACAAAGGACCTCAGAAAAAGGGTTGTTGATGCTCATCACGCTGGAAAAGTTTACAAAACCATTTCTAAAGAGTTTGGACTCCAGAAATCTACAGTCAGACATACTGTGTACAAATGGAGGAAATTCAAGATCATTGTTACCCTCCCCAAAAGTGGTCGACCACCAAAGATCACTCCAAGAGCAAGGCATGTAATAGTTGGCGATGTCACAAAGAACCTCAGGGTAACTTCTAAGCAACTGAAGGCCTCTCTCACATTGGCTAATGTTAATGCTTATGAGTCCACCACCAGAAGAACACTGAAGAACAATGGTGTGCATGGCAGGGTTGCAAGGAGAAAGCCACTACTCTCCAAAAAGAACACTGCTGCTTGTCTGCCGTTTGCTAAAGATCACGTGGACAAGCCAGAATGCTAATGAAAGAATGTTTGCGGATGGATGAGACCAAAATAGAACGTTTTGGTTTAACAGAAAAGCATTATGTTGGGAGAAAGGAAAACGGCCTGTGAAACATGGTGGTGGTAGTATCATGGTTTGAGCCTGTTTTGCTGCATCTGTGCCAGGATGGCCTGCCTTCATTGATGAAAAAATGAATTCTGATTTAAATCAGAGAATTCTAAAGGAAAATGTCAGGACATCTGTCCATGAACTGAATCTCAAGAGAAGGTGGGTCATGCAGCAAGACAACAACCCTAAGCACACAAGTCGTTCTACCAAAGAATGGTTAAAGAAGAATAAAGTTAATGTTTTGGAATGGCCAAGTCAAAGCCTTGACCTTAATCCAATCGAAATGTTGTGGAAGGACCTGAAGCGGGCAGTTAAAGTGAGGACACTCACCAACATCGCAGAGTTGAAGCTCTTGTGTATAGAGGAATGGGCTAAAATTCCTCCAAGTCAGTTTGCAGGACTGATCAACAGTTACTGGAAACTTTTAGTTGCAGTTATTGCTGCACAGGGGAATCACACCAGATACTGAAAGAAAAGGTTCATATACTTTTGCCACTCACTAATATGTAATATTGGATCATTGTCCTCAATAAAATAAATGACCAAGTATAATATTTTTGTCTCATTTATTTAACTGCATTCTCTTTATCTACTTTTAGGACTTGTGTAAAAATCAGATGATGTTTTAGGACATAATTATGCATAAATATAGAAAATTCTAAAGGGTTTACAAACTTTCAAGCACCACTGTAGATGTATGGGCATGAAGTGTGTGTGAGGGTGTGAAAGTAAAATAAAACAAAAATATATGCCTGAAAAAAGAAATACACTCCCGCTTTGCAAAAGAGCATAAGTAGAGATGATCTGCAGTGGGGAATGAACCCAGATCACTCATGTGGGAGTGCAATATTTTACTGAGTGAGCTACTGAAGATGTGTGGCAAAACAAGAAAAGAGTGGCTTTAAAGGCCAAACAAAGGAGCCATTTGGAGACAGACTCAAACAAAAGATACCCGCTAACTAGCAGGAAAAGTGAGATGCCGAAAACACGTTGGGTTATTCAGCGAACTGAAACATGAAACAACCGACCTGGAGCACAGAAGAAATGAAAGGACTTTTTTAGACGTGCCGACATAAATGACCTGAGTTGGCTCCATGAACAATTCACAAATCAAAGCCAGGGCTTGCGCAATAGCGATGAGCTGGGCTCATGAAACACAAAAGGAAATGCTGAATGGGAAACAACAGCAACACCTGATTGCTAGTATAAGCTCACAAATACTGAGTACATGTAATCAATGAATGCTTAGTAGATCAGAGCGGGAGCTCACATTGCAGCGGCGAATGGAGCTGACGTCAATAAGCAGGGAAAAACATTTAAAGCCTGGCAAAAATGAAAAGCCAGTCGCACTGGAATTTGACCCTAACAAACCCTATTACCTCAGACGTAGCCCTACCAGCAACCCTCTGCAAAAGAACACTGTTACAATCTTTCCCTAAATACCTCACGCCAGAGCGCTACAAAATACCAGTAGCAAAGCTAGTCAATCTCAAAGACAAAGTCAAGGGCGCAAAGCAAGACATCGCTTTCAAAAGGCTTTAAATACCTGAACGAGCAGTTGTCTCTAGTCAGGTGTGATCAGCAATACTACTAGGCGCATGCGTGCCAGGGCTTGTCGTCCTAATCCCAGCACATTTGCCATGCCACCGCTAGTGTTGGACTGTGGAACTGCATGGTTTATAATAGAGCAAGTTATAGCATTATTAAACCTCATGAACGAGATACTTGTTGCAGAATCTAAAGAACTGTCCTTCTTGTTTAAATCTGCTTATTGTGTGTGCTGATCAACTGTATTGTGTTCCTACTTTGTCTGGAAAACCCAATGTTTAGTGATGTTACTGACAGGAGAAGAGTGAAATGTACAAATGGGAATTAATATTTATGTCAGGATCTGTGCCCTGCCCCCGTTTTTGCGTTGTGTTGTGCGATTGTGGCCGAGTGGACTACATCGCCCTCAATCCCCCGCGGGACTTTGATGGCCGCCGCTGATTAACGCCAGCTGTGTTATGGTACGCCATGTCAAAAATGATGACAAACCGTGAAAATAAAATATAATGGGTTGGGACCCAAGTGCTGTTAGCTCCAGATGGAAGTAGTGAACCAAAATATAATTAATCAACCCAAAAAGGTTCACCGAGAAACTAATGAATGAATAAAACGTTAAAGAAAGAGAGGAACGCTGTAAGCGTAGAGCACTCGTATTCACGACCACGCTTACGGCAAATCTCCACTGCGCAAGGTGCGCTTTGGGTCAGCGCATGCGCAGTGCGCATAAACCTGAACGAAGCTCCCGCGAACACGTACCACGTATACTCCCAGCCAAAACATTCACTGGAGTGTGGAACGGGCACGGGGAGGCAAAGGAAAGGATTTAGAAAAACTGAAAGAATTAAATATAACTGATAAAATGACAAAGGGAAAAAGGGGACATAGTACCGCATATACTCCCGGCCAAACGCTCACTGGAGTGCGGCATGCGCGTCAAAGAAACAAAAGGAAGTCGTCCCAAATGCACTCCCGGCCAAACGCTAACAGAATGCTACTGCCAAAAATGGAGACGGCAGGTTACACCCTTATTTTGCGTTTGCCAGGCTATTACAATGGGGACTCTAAACTGTACCTGCAATTCATGGACCCGTGTATGGATTTCTTGGGCCACTTTCCCTGTTGGTCAGAGGTGGAGTGGTTGCGTGCTGTGGCTTTCCACCTCACAGGGAGGGCCCTGGATTGGGCAGCAGAGGTATGGTTGCAGTACATGCATGGGGCCTGCGACCAATTCCTGGAAGCGCTCGGGGCGGAGTTTGGCCCTCTTCCGGCGTCGGGACCCAAGCTTCCCAACCCTCAGTGTCCACCTTAGCTAGTCCATCGCCTGCAGGACCCTCCTCTCATGGGCTGCTAGAAGGTCCCTCTCTGTACCAGGACCAAACTTGCCGAGAACATGTTCCCTCCTGAGACCGTCCAGAGCATTTCGCTCCCTCCGGAGACAATCCAGAGCACCATTTCCTGCGCTGAGGACGTCCAGAGTGCCATTCCGCTCGCTGAGGATGTCAAAAGCACCATTCCGCTCACTGAGGACGTCCAGAGCACTGTACCTGACCAGGTCTATTCCGTTTCTGAATTGCTAGCGTCATATAGTTCAGTGTCTGAGTGCATTGCACCTTCTGGTTCTGTAGTCAAACATGTTAGCTCCAATCCTGAGTTTGTTGATTCTACGTCTGAATCCGCCACTGATTTTTCAGACAAATTGCTGCAGCACGCAGCCGAGATTCCTTTTATTTAAGCTCCTTGGTTTCCCGGTTTCATTGCAGTAGCATTATCTTGTTCCTTCGAGCATTTGGGTTTTTTTTCCTCATATCGGACATATTGTCAAGTGTCATGGCATGTTCGCGCTATTTTCAGGCTTGTTTGTCCAGCCACATCCTAGTTAGTTTGGATCTGTTTTCGGTCAGCTCCTATGCCAGATTTCATTTGGTTAGCTGTGTTTTGTTCTCAGTTTGATTGTTTGTTTTCTGCCTCTTGTGTTATTGTTAAATAAAACTTTTACTTTACTGGAACCCTGCATCTTCATCTGCCCTCTCTACCATGCACCCTAACAATTTAAGGTTTAAACTTTCTACAATCACATGGAAGTCCTACATTCTCAACGACGCATATATATATATATATATGGTCCTGGTTGTTCTCCAGCTGATTATCATTTGGGACATTGGATTTTTGCTTTAGTTTGGTTTTTGAGAACTGTTGGGACCGTGTTTTCATTACGCTGTTTTTGTACTTTGTCTTTTGGGACTGAGCCACGAACCGTTAGCCTAGCCGTGGCTAGCGGTTATTTTCTTTGTATTTTCATTTGGTTACTATGCCAGGTTTCTGTTTGCTGTTGTTTACCTCAGTTCAGTGTATTTTTTAGTTTGTTCTTGGCTCCCATGCCAGGTTTTGTTTGCAGTTATTTTTTCTGAGTTACTCTGTTTCAGTTAGTGTTGTGTTTTTTTTTTATATTTTTGTAATTTGTAATAAATATGATTTATTTTTGTCCAACTGATACCTGCACCAGCGTCTGCCTTTGTATATATTTTACACTTTGCTATCAGCTGGGGTGTGTATGAGCTGTTCACCTGATGGCACCAAAAATGTACTGTGAGAAGATAACAAAATGGATTGACTGTGATTCTCTGTGGGACACATTTGTGCAGTCTCTTTCTAATGGTAAAACACTTTCACATCAACAGTAGAGTTACCTGCTGATCCTGTGAGGAGATTTGTGGAACTTTATATACTTATATTAGTAATTTACAGACTGTTCTCAGGCCAAAGTTGCTGGGGTAACCTGGTCTGGAAAAGTTGGCAGTGGTTTAAAATCATCTCCAATTAGAAAGCAGACAGTGCAATTAACGAGTTACAATTTTTTTTTCTTCTTGATCCTTTTGCCAGACTCATAGGCACCCACAGCATTCTTCACAAATGTTGTTCAGTGTTCTTATGATGGTGAACTCATGAACATTAACATTAGCCAGTGTGACAGAGACATTGATCAAACGTAACATTGCTTAAACTTGTGCAGCCATCTCTAGAGTTTACAGAGAATGGTCTGAAAAAGAGATATATCCAGTAAGCAGTTGGTCTATGGGCTACGATGTCTTGTTGATGCCAGAAGTCAGAGGAGACTGGCCAGACTAGTTCAAGCTGATAGAAAGGCAACATTTGTTGAATGCCTTTTTTGTGAATGCTCTGTTTCTCCATGTTTCTGCCCCCTCTGTGTGTCTGTGTGAGAGAGATGAGCTGGGAGAACTTCGTTCTGCCCCTGCTGGCCAGAAGTGCTCACTGCTGTCATTATACCAGATTATACTCATTTGCTGCTGATTGCTCATTCCCCTGTGACTATTTAAGAGCGGCATTTTGCAATCTGCATAAGACTGGATCATCTTCTATGTTCTGTTTGTCCTGTTTGTTTCCAGTTCATTCTATTGCTCCTTTTCTTCATTTTGTTATGTTCCCTCTGGATCAGCTTCCACGCTGAGCACCCTCTGAGCACCTCACATTCTTCCTGGTATTCCTTTCTCACTCACACAGAGGCAATGCTTTGTGTTTGCTTTAATAAATGATCCTCTTCTTATGTTATTGTCCTGTCCTGTTTGTGAGTCAGGTTGTTAGGGATTCAGGTTTCCAAAAACCTCTGACAACATTAACTCACTCAATACCTATTCATTACAACCAAGGCATGCAGAAAAGCACCTCTGAATTTACAACATGCCAAACTTGAAGCAGATGGGCTACATCAGCAGGAGAACACACTGGGTGCCACTCCTATTAGCTAAGAACAGGTAACTGAGGCTATAATTCACAAGGATTTACTAAACCTGGACAATAGAAGACTGGAAAACTGCTACCTGGTCTGATGAGTCCTGATATCTGCTGCGACATTTGGATGGTAGGGACAGAATTTGGCACAAACAACATGAAATCTTGGTGCCTTGTTCAGTGGTTCAGATGGTGCGGGAGTAATTGTTTGGGGGATATTTTCTTGGCAAACTTGTGGAACCTTAATACCAGCTGAGTACTGTTTAAATGCCACAGTCTATCTGAGAATTGTTGCTGACCATGCCCATCATTTTATGACCAGAGTGTACTCATCTTCTAATGGATAATTTCAGCAGCATAATGCACCATGTCACAAAGCACAAATCATCTGAAACTGTTTTTTTGAACATGACAGTCACCAGATCTCAATTCGGTAGTGTATTTGGGATGTGGTGGAGCGCAAGATTGGTGTCATGGATGTGCAGCTGACACATCTGCAGCAACTGCGTAATGCTATGATGTCAGCATGAACCAAATCTCTGAGGACTGTTTGAAGCACCTTGTAGAATCTATGCCACAAAGAATTAAGACAGCTCTGAAGGCAAAGCGGGGTACAACCCCCCTTGCTTTATATATATACATACACAGTGCCTTGCAAAAGTATTCGGCCCCCTTGAACTTTTCAACCTTTTGCCACATTTCAGGTTTTAAACATATTGTAACTGTTTTGTGAAGAATCAACAACAAGTGGGACACAGTTGTGAAGTGGAACGAAATTTATTGGATATTTTAAACGTTTGTAGAAATAAAAAACTGAAAAGTGGGGCATGCAAAATTATTCAGCCCCTTTACTTTCAGTGCAGCAAACTCACTCCAGAAGTTCAGTGAGGATCTCTGAATGATCCAATGTTGAACTAAATGACTGATGATGATAAATAGAATCCACCTGTGTGTAATCAAGTCTCCGTATAACTGCACATGCTCTGTGATAGTCTCAGAGTTCTGTTTAAAGTCAGAGAGCATCATGAAGACCATGTCCATAGGACAACAATCAGTTTGTACACTGCACAAATCTGGCCTTTAATGGAAGAGTGGCAAGAAGAAAGCCAGCCATTTCTCAAAGATATCCATAAAAAGTCTTGTTTTAAAGTTTGCCACAAGCCACCTGGGATACACACCAAACATGTGGAAGAAGGTGCTCTGGTCAGATGGTCAGATAAACCAAAATCGAACTTTTTGGCCACAATGCAAAAACGTTATGTTTGGGCGTAAAAGCAACACAGCTCATCACCCTGAACACACCATCCCCACTATCAAACATGGTGGTGGCAGCATCATGGTTTGGGCCTGCTTTTATTCAGCAGGGACAGGGAAGATGGTTAAAATTGATGGGAAGATGGATGGAGCCAAATACAGGACCATGCTGGAAGAAAACCTGTTGGAGTCTGCAAAAGACCTGAGACTGGGACAGAGATTTATCTTCCAACGAAACAATGATCCAAAACATAAAGCAAAATCTACAATGGAATGGTTCACAAATAAATGTATCCAGGTGTTAGAATGGCCAAGTCAAAGTCCAGACCTGAATCCAATCGAGAATCTGTGGAACGAGCTGAAAACTGCTGTTCACAAACCATCCAACCTCACTGAGCTTGAGCTGTTTTGCAAGGAAGAATGGGCAAACATTTCAGTCTCTCGATGTGCAAAACTGATAGAGACATACCCCAAACGACTTGCAGCTGTAATCACAGCAAAAGGTGGCTCTACAAAGTATTAACGCAAGGGGGCAGAATAATTTTGCTCGCCCCACTTTTCAGTGTTTTATTTCTAAAAAAAAGTTTAAAATATCCAATAAATTTCATTCCACTTCATGATTGTGTCCCACTTGTTGTTGATTCTTCACAAAAAAATTACAATTTCACATCTTTATGTTTAAAACCTGAAATGTGGCAAAAGGTTGAAAAGTTCAAGGGGGCCGAATACTTTTGCAAGGCACTGTGTGTGTGTATATGTGTGTGTGTGTATATATATATATATATATATATATATATATATATATATATATATATATATGGAAAACAATAATTATGTCGTGATTATGACATAAAATAAGTTGAGAATATTTGCCACAGTGGCCATTTAGTAGTACAATATAGTGTTATAACTCTGTTTTGAAGTCAGTGTCATAACCAGGTCATTTTCCATGTCTCTTGTAGCTAACTGTCTGTTGGAGAGGTCCATCATTATATACAATACAAATAGATATAGTTTCCTGCATTACTGATTACTTTTCAAGTAAGGTGTTATTTTCTTCACATTTTTATCAAGAACACAAAAAATGTGGCAACAGACTATTTTGATAGCAGACTGAAATTAGTTCCTAAATAGCAATTTATAATGACAATTAAGATCAATGTTTTAAAAGATTGTACTTACATAAGGTCCAGGATAACCTACATTCCCTTTCTGTCCAGACTCACCAACACCACCAGCAACACCCTAGCAAAGCATAAATCAAATACATGTAAATATCATAGTTTCAACCACGCATACAGCTGTAGAAATATTGCTGCCATCTTCCAAAATATACGTTTAGTGACCACTGAAATTCTTCATTCTGAAATTATCCTATCCTACCCCACTTAACAGTAACCTTCTGTCACAATGATGTGTGCCTGAGTCACATTATCCTGCGTGACCCTCTTCTGAGCCTTTTTGCCTCCCATAGCAAACTGCTCAATCACATCCTGCTGTGCCTCGCATATTTATACTCTCACTTCCTTTTCTCTTGGTTCATGGTTCTTGGTGGGCTAGTTCCTCTCCTTACTTCTGTCTAGCGTGTTTTATGTTTGTCTGATTCTCTGTTATGGTCTATGTTAGTTCTCTTCCTTTTTTAGTGTCCGTTTGTATTAGCACTTTGTCTTGTGGTAAGGTTAGCACTATTTGTTTGTATAGCACTGCCTGTTTATGTACATAATTTGTCTGTATGACATTGCCCATATGTATCAGCCTGTTTGTATCCCATTGGACCTTCAATCCCATTGTCTTGGCATTGTCTATGTATCTCTCTCTCTCTCTCTCTCTCTCTGTGTCTCTCTCTCTGTGTATATATATATATATATATATATATATATATATATATATAGAGAGAGAGAGAGAGAGAGAGAGAGAGAGAGAGAGAGAGAGAGAGAGGTATATTTTATCACTGATCTATTGGATTCCCAGGGCAAAACTGTTATACTCACTTATCGACCGTTTCTTTAAAGGAGTTAGGTTTATCCCCTTTCCTCAACTTCCCATGGTTTTTAGGATGGCTGAGGCTCTGTTTCAACATGTACAGTGTGGCAAAAAAGTATTGTCAGTCATTGATTGTGCAAGTTCTCCGACTTAGAAAGATGAGAGAGGTCTGTAATTTTCATCATAGGTACACTTCAACTATGAGAGACAAAAAGAAAAAAAAAATCCAGGAAATCACATTGTAGGATTTTTAAAGAATTTCATTGTAAATCATGGTGGAAAATAAATATTTGGTCACCTACAAACAAGCAACATTTCTGGCTCTCACAGACCTGTAACGTCTTCTTTAAGAAGCTCTTCTGTCCTCCACTCGTTACCTGTATTAATGTTACCTGTTTGACCTCATTATCTGTTAATAAAAGACACCTGTTCACCCAGCCTCAAACAGTCAACTCCAAACTCAACCCATGGCAAAGACCAAAGATCTTGTCAAAGGACACCAAAAAGAAAACTGTTAGACCTGCACCAGCCTGGAACGAGTGAATCTGCAATAGCAAGCAGGTTGATGTAGAATAAAATCAACTGTGGTAGCAATTGGAAGAAAATGGATACATACAAGACCATTGATCATCTCCCTCGATCTGGGGGCCCCCTGCAAGACTCATCCTGTGGTGTCAAAATGAATCTGAGAAACGGATTGAGCAAAAATCCCAGAACAGCACCGAGGGACGATGAATGAATCTGCAGAGAGCTGTACAAAGTACAAAGCTACCAATCAGTAACACACTACGCCAGGACTCGGATCCTGCAAGTGCCAGGCGTGTCCCCGTGCTTAAAAGCCAGTACATGTCCAGCTCTCTGAAGTTTTGCCAGAGAGCATATAGAATGGGTCCAGAAGAGATTGGGAGAATATCATGTAGTCAGATGAACCAAATAGAACTTCTTGGTAAAACTCCAACTCTCCGTTGTTTGAGTAAAATTCTGAGTTGCGCCATACCTACTACTGTGAAGCTGGGGGTGAAAAACTCATGCTTTTTGGGCTGTTTTTCTGAAAGGGACAGACGAACTGATCCGTGTTAAGGGAAAATGCACGGGGCCCATATATCATGAATTTTAAGCCAAAACCTCCTTCCATCATGAGAGCATTGAAGATGGAACGTGGCTGGGTCTTCCAGCATGACAATGATCCCAAACACACTGCTCGGACAACTAAGGAGTGGCTCCATAAAAAGCATTTCAAAGTTCTGGAGTGGCCTAGCCAGTCTCCAGACCTCAACCCCATAGAAAATTTGTGGAGGGAGTTGAAAGTCCGTTTTGCCTAGCAGCAGCACCAAAACATCACTGCTCTAGAGGAGATCTGCATGGAGGAATGGGCCAGAATACCAGCTACAGTGTGTGACTTACAGGAAACGTTGACCTCTGTCATTGCCAACAAAGGTTAAGTTACAAAGTATTGAGTTGAACCAAATTTATTGACAAAAATACTTATTTTTCATCATAATTTACAATTAAATTATTTCTTACAATGTGATTTCCTGGATTTTGTTTTTCTCATTTTGTCTCCCATAGTTGAAGTGTACCTATGATGAAAATTACAGACCTCTCTCATCTTTCTAAGTAGGAGAACTGCACAACCAGTGGCTGACTAAATACTTTTTGCCCCACTGTAATTTTTTTTTTTGGCATTCCCAGGATATCATTCTGATCCACGGTGTCCCAATTCTCAGTTAGAAGAGATTCATAGAACGGTTAGGTGTTATCATTCACTTTCACCTCATGTTGCCATCCTCAGTCTAATGGGCAAATTTTAGAGGGCAACAAGAGCTAGAATACTTTTTGTTGTTTGTAGCATGATTTATGAAAACCGACAGTCCTAGGTACCTGCCTGGAGGGAATAACTCAGAATGCCCCTCATCCTGTTTATTCAACTAGGCTTCCTCCATTCATTTTTATCCTATGTTACCAACCCCTCTAATGACTTGGTCCCCCACTCTGTCTGATGTTCTATCTGTTGATGCTTAGATGAAAAGGAGTTAGCAGGATACCCAACAGCACATATAATCTGTCCTACGCCACTAGAAACAGCAGCAGATTTCCACAGAAGTGATGCTCCCCCCTACACACCTGGAGACCAGGTCTGGCTTTCGACTTGGCTTTCTGTGAGAAGTCGGAAATTGCTACCTAGATATCCTGGCCCGTTCAAAGTGCTTGGCAAATTGAATGATGTCACGTTTAAACTTGACCTGCTAACTCATTATAGCGTTTCTCCTTCAGTCCATGCATCTCTGCATAAACCTGTTTTTCCTAGTCTTGCATTATATGGTGGACTGGGAGGGTATGAACCAGAAGAAATGAGCTGGGTTCTTGCCTTCGACATCCTAGATCCCACTCTTGTGGAAGGCTTTCACCACCATTACCCTTCCCCTCCTGCCATATAGCACCGCAACAGCACCTAGGGGTTCCCTTGTGGCAGTTCCGGTCAGGAAAGGCTTGCTTGTCCCAGACTCTTTGGGAAGGGCACTGTCACACTTCCATTTTCTCCTCCCAACACTGCCGCTTTGGACTCCAACTCCCTTAATGCACCACCCTCTGACATCACCGTCACATGCCCCAAACCAATCAATCTCAGACTGTTCCCTCATTTCCGCTCACCCGAGGACTAATTTGCTTCACCTGCTTTGCATCTCCCTTATCCCAACTGTTCTCATTGCATACTGAGCGGTTTTTCGTTTGCTAGCCTGTTTTGTGTATGACCGTTTTTTCGATTTCCCGGTTATTGTTTATGCCATTGTCCCTCTGGTAGGTTGATTTGGTTGGTTTGATTTCCTGGTACTCGGACTATTGCTTGTTTTGATTCTCCCTCCTTCCTTTGCTCACATGCCAGTAAGTCACGATTGGTCCTAAGAACGTTAGTGATAACAGCCAACCAAAGAGAAAAACGATGAGGAACCACATAATGCTTAATGATAGTATTTGTAATAATGAAGCGCTTGGTAATTTTCATCTGATTAAGTCCCCCACTTTATATTTTTTTTTACCCACCGAGCAACGGATAGACTGTTTTCAGTTTCAATATATGTTTAGCTCGACAACCAATCAAGTATTAATGATAATTGGAAGTGGAAACTAATTTATAGACACCCTGTATAAAGTGTTTAAGTATATAACACAAATCCATTAATGCATATAACGCTTTATTCTGCGGATATTGTCACAGTGTGACTTTTGGAATGAATTAATACTGTAGAATTTATATAATTATATATTGTTGAATATTATTATTATTAATATTCTAGAATATTGGCCTAAAAGTTACACCTTTCACCAGGTCTGTGTTTTACTCTAGCATCCTAAGATCCTAAGACAAACTCTTCAGTTCAAGTCTGTCATCAGCCAAAAAAACAAAATATTGTCTGGCTAAAGGAGATATGCAAGAATTCTGGAAAAAAAATTATGATGCTGAAGCAGGCGTTGAGAATTTTAAAAACAAAAAAGGTCACTAAATGACTTTTTAATTAATTTAATTAATTTTGTTTATACTAACATAGCTGATGCCTTTGCTAATTTAAGGAATGTCTTTGCTTTAGTGATCTAATATGTACTTTTGGTCAGTTATATGGTTATAAGGGGTCAAAACACTAGGTCATGTGCCCCAGTAAAGTGGGTTTGATGACATATAACTTGTGCGTAAGTTATGTTAACTCATTTAGAGTTTTTCTACATTTTCTCTTCGCTAATATGACCTAAGAACCTCATCAATTTTTTCACACAATCCTTAACAGTAGAGAAAGGGGAAACCCAGTTAACAAATGAGACAAAAATATTAACTTTGTCCATGTATTTAATTGAGGAAAATGAATTCCCAATATTACATATTAAGTGATGGAAAAGTATGTTGAAAACCTCTAGGATTAGCATTAATTTGAAGGTGAAGTTGATCAGGTGTTTTCAAATCAATGGGATGACAATCAGGTGTGGAGTTGGGCACCCTGTTTGATTTTAACGGGATCTATCAAAGTCTGCTTTTCACATCACAACACTTGTTTGTGGAAGTGCATCATGTCATGAACAAAGGAGGTTCTGATGGACCTCATAAAAAAGTTGTTGATGCCCATAGTCTGGACGAAGGTTCAAAACCATCTCTAGGAGTTTGGACTCCCCATCGACAATCAGACAGATTGTGTACAATGGGGAAATTTAAGACCAGGATGGTCGCCCACAAAGATCACTCGAGAGCAAGGCGTGTAATTAATTGGAGAGGCACAAAGGAAAACCCCCGGGGAACTTCTAACCGACTGAAGGCCTCTCTCACTTGGCTAATGTTATTTCATGAGTCCCACCAATCAGAAGAAACACTGAACAACAATGGTGTGCATGGCAGAGTTTGAAAGGCTCTTGGAAGAATCTTTTTATGGATGGAATACGAACCAACATAGAACTTGTTGGTTTAAAAACAAAGTGTTATGTCGGGAGAACGAAAACCTGCAATTCCAAGCATAAGAACCTTATCCATCTGTGAAACATGGTGTGGGTATTAGCTTTGGTTGTGCCTGATTGCTGCATCTGGGCCAGGATGGCTTGCCATGATTGATGGAGCAATGACTTCTGATTATATCAGAGAACTTCTCAAGGAAAATGTCAGGACATCTTTCCATGAAGTAAATCTCAAGAGAATAATGGTTTCATGGCAGCAAGACAACGACATTAAAGCCGACAAGTTGTTTTTAAAACCAAAGAATGATTAAAGAGAGTTAATGTTTTGGAATGTCCAGGTCAAAGTCCTGACCTTAATCCAATGAAATGTTTTGTGGAGGACCGAAGCTAGCATTTAAGTGAGGAAACCCACCACAAACATCCCCGGTTTAACTTTACAGAGGAATGGGGCCGGTGTGCAGACTGATCACTAGTTTTACAGGAAAAATTTAGTGTGCAGTTATTTGCTGCCCAGGGGGGGTCACACCAGATACTGAAAGCAAGGTTTCACATAGTTTTTTCCACTCACTAATTGTAATCTTTATATACATACAACACACACCACACAACACACACACACCACCACCACACACACACATATATATATATATAAATATCAACATCACAAAAGTGAGTACACACCCCACACTTTTTCTGCCATAAATCTATTTCATGGACAACACTGACAAATAACACTTTGACTGACACAATGAAAAGTAGTCTGTGTGCACTTATACAACAGTGTAAAATGTATTCTTCCTCAAAATCACTCAATATACACGCCTAATGTCTTAAACACCGACACAACAAAGGGAGTACAACCCCTTAGTGAAAGTTCCTTAATTGTCAATATGTTGGCACCTATGGTCTGATCACTGACAGCCATTAAGGCTGTATTTGAGTTTATTTTTAGAAGGATAATTTACGCTCTATCTAAGCTGCACACAGACCTGCTTTTTATTGTGTCAAAGTTGTCATTTTGTCAGTGTTGTCCCCAGAAAAGATCTACTAAATATTCTGCAGAAATGTGAGATGTGTACTCCTTTTGTGTATACAACTGTTTAATTTAGTCATGCCCTGATTGTGCAAGTTCTCCTACTTAGAAAGATGGGAGAGGCTGTACATTTTCATCATACGTACACTTCAAACTAGAGAGACAAAATGAGAAAATAAAATCCAGCAAAATCAACATTGTACGATTTTTTAAAGAATTTAATTGTAATCATGGCGAAAAATAGTATTTAGTCAATCAATTTGGTTCACTCATCGTTTGAACTAACCTTTGTTGGCAATGACAGAGTCAACGTTTTCCTGGTAAGTCTTCACCAAGGTTGCACACACTGGAAGCTGGTCTTTTGGCCCATCCTCCCATGCAGATCTCTTCTAGAGCAGTGAATGTTTTGGCAACCACGGACTTTCAACTCCCTCCACAAATTTTTCTATTGGGTTGAGGCTGGAGCTGGTTGGCACTCCAGACTTTGAAATGTTTTTTTTTTTTTTCGAGCACTCCTTCGTGCCTGAGCAGTGTGTTTTGGATCATTGTTCTGCTGGAAGACCAGCCAAGTTCCCTCTTCAATCCTCTCCCTTGCTGGAAGGAGGTTTTGGCTTAAAATCTTTATGATCCATGGCCCCGTCATTCTTCATTTAACAGGGATCAATCGTCTGTCCCCTTTGCAGAAAAAACAGCCACCCGAAGCATGAATTTTATTGCCACCCCCATGATCCAGTAGGTATGGTGTTCTTTGGGATGTGACCTCAAGCATCCTTTTTCCTCCAGTTGATTTTTAAACCAAGAATGTTCTATTTTGGTTTCATCTGACCACATGATATTCCCAATTCTTCTTCTGATCATCCCCACATCTCTCTACCAAACTTCAGATGGGGCTGACATGTACTGGCTTAAGCATGGGACCGCCTGCCTGCATGATAATGAGTCCCTCTCCGGCGTAGTTGTTACTGACGGTAGCCTTGTTACTCTTTTGGTCCAAGCTCTCTGCAGGTCATTCATCAGGTCCCTCTGTTTTATTTTCTAGGATTTTTGTTTCACTGTTCTCATGTCATTTTGACCCCACGGGATGAGATCTTGCATGGAGCCCCATATCAAGGGAGATTATCAGTGGTCTTGTATGTCTTACAATTGCTCCCACAGTTGATTCACACCAACCTGCTTGCCTATTATAGATTCACTCTTCCCAGCCTGGTGTAGGTCTACAATTTTCTTCCTGGTGTCCTTCGACAGCTCTTTGGTCTTGGCCATGGTTGAGTTTGGAGTCTGACTGTTTGAGGATGTGAACAGGTGTCTTTTATACAGATAACGAGGTCAAACAGGTGCCATTAATACAGGTAACAAGTGGAGGACAGAAGTGCTTCTTAAAGAAGAAGTTACAGGTCTGTGAGAGACAGAAATCTTGCTTGTTTGTGGGTGACCAAATACTTATTTTCCACCATAACCGGAGTGCCTGGAGTAGACCCATGCAGGCATGGGGATGACATGCAGACTTCACACAGAGAGGACACAGGCCACCCCACCCTGGGATTGAACCCAGAACCTTCTTGCGGTGAGGAGGAGGTGCCACCCAATGATCCACCGTGCTGCCCATTTAAAATACATATATTTTTGTGTGTGTGTATTGTTTATATTTACATAGCTCTTTTATATTTTTATATTGTTATATTTTTATTTTTATATTTAAAATATGGCTTTTGTACCAGTAGTCTTGACAAAAATTGGTGGCATCTGTGTCTTATATGCTAGAGATATTATGTTTATTCACTGTGCTGTATAAGGAAAAATTATATATGGTGTGCAATGTGACAGTACTACACAGCAGTATGTTTCAAAAAGTAATAGATGTAGCACTCACTCTCTGGCCACTGTTTCCTTTGGGTCCAGGCCCTCCCCTTGTTCCAGGCTCACCAGCTGCACCCTATGCAAACATTGAAAAGACAACATGGCAGTGTTGAATACGCTGGTTAACAGTAACATTTTTTCCCATGCAAAAAAATATTAGTAATGTATTTTCGCATGCTGAATAAAGTTAAGTTTTCAGAATTTCTGTCAGTCATGGTTTTCTTATTGTTGTTGTTGTTCCAGTGTACTCATATATTATGTACAGTATAGTACTGCATATACAGTATGTACCAGTGCTCTACACATGATACTGTGACAAAAATGTCAAGCTTTTTGCCATTTTTATGGTTTGGAAAGAACCCAAAAACCAGGTTTCTGATTGCTACTTCTGTTTGACAAATATACATGGTATCACATCAAAATCCATATACACTGTTATATATCCAAATTTACCATCTGCTGTGAGGTCATACCACACAGTCAGGAATTACATTTGCCAGACCTTCCCAAAAACATGACTCTGAGAGATGCTTATTGTAAAGTTTAAAGACCATGTCTGATAGAAAAATCTAAAAACACATTTGATTTTGAGGGAAAAAAAAAAGTTAAAATTTTGTTACTCAGTGATATTATGTCAGAGGTGTAAAGACAGGCACTAATATACAGTACACATCAATTCACAATTCAGATTTACAACCTGTACCTTTAGACCAGGATATCCTGGGAAACCTTCATCACCCTGCAATATATACATGTCTCAGATCATATATGGTTTATTTAATTCACAGACAAAAGCATATTTTAGTAAAAATAAAATAAATTAAACATAATTTTGACCACTTCACAGAGCAGAGAACAGAGATAGCAGGTGGATGCTGACAGAAGAATGGATACTTATTCTAATCACAGACAAACCAGGAGAGGATAAGTAGAATCAGAATCAATAACTAGATGATTTTTTTACTCTCAAAAAAAAAAAAAATAAAATAAAAAGTAAGATTATATTTGGCAATGTCAAGCTGAATACAAAAGTAATTGTGTATTACTTATGAATTTGAGATAAAAATAAAATAAAATAAATGTACTGAATGTAATTGCAAGCTGCGTTAGACTTTGACAAATCTAAGCCTCTGACCAGGTCATTTACTTATGGCTGTGTTATCAAATGAGAGTAACCAGGCATAGGAAAGGCAAGGTTGAACATCTGGATCAGTGTTGTTTTCCACATCTGGTTCATGCATTGTGGAATCTTCATCTGCCTCATCAAGACTCCATGTATCTGGTGGTATTGGTATTGCAAACTGTCATCAAGTGGCACTGGTCTCAGGGCAGACTGGGGTATTCACCAGATGTCTTATTTTTAGTAGGGAAGCCAGGTACAATAATCAGACTGAAGTAACAGTCAGTCACATGATCCTTCTATTCTCGCCATGTCTGGGACTGCAAATGACCTAGACTTTACAGGTTGCACAGCAAATACGAGGAGAGCTGGGCTTGTCTTGGTCAACGATTTTAAAACTAAGGTATACCTCATGACCATTGTGCATATTGAAGCCTTAAGCAGCTGTTTTCTGTATTCTGTATATTCCTGAAGAAATTATGTCGTGTTAAGTGTACTCACTATTCTATTTCCAGAAGAACAGTGTCAAAATAGCATGTACAAATCAGCTTATATGAGCCTGTCTGCCAGCACCTAACATGATTAAGCAAGCCCAAGCATGTCTAAGATAACATTAGCATAGCACCTACACTGAGTGCTTGGACTGACCAAGTCAGCATGCTCAGTGGGAAAATATACTAGTAGACAAAAATTTGATGTAAAATCAAATAACAGGCTGCTATATCTACAATAAGTGACATTGAAATAATATAAAATACACCCAAAAATGCTTAGAAAGCAAAATCTTCATTATCCAGTGTAATCAGTAGGCAAACAACAGTGTACTCACAGGTAAACAAACTGAGGACAGTACACAATTAGAGAGACTGTGATATGGAAACAAGATCAAAATTGGAGACAACAGACAATCTTCAGAAAGAATACTCTTAAACATGTGCAAACAAATATGACTTCACTGTGTGGAAGTGTGGAAAAATGGTTTTAAATAACCAGGCAGGAATGAGGAGCTGGTGAACGTAGTTAGTCTGTAGGCAAATAAGATTGCTGCAATCCAGATGGTTGGTTGGTGTTCCCACATTTCATTCTGTAAATTTTAGTCCAGAAGACTGGACGATTCATCCGTATGTGTGGCAGTCAGAACCCTTTTTTATATCACATTTTGAGCTCTGCAATTTGCATTTATCATATTTGTTATTGCAATAAAATGCAATAACAAATATGCATAGACAAAACTAACCTTTCTTCCTTTAGGTCCAGGTATTCCAAATCTATCTCGACCATCTTCTCCCTATGAGGAAGTATTTTGGTTATTGTGCAGTGTGCTGCACACATTTAGTGTAAATAGCAATGCAATATTTTAACAATATCTTGACAAAGTTGCACAAATGGATTAGCATATTTATAGAAAATATCCATTAGGCTTCTGTATAGTTATCCACCGAGTCTCAAAAACCATCCCCACTCCACACATTTAAAAACAATTATTTGTAATTATTATTGCTATAATAATGAGTTGTAAATTTCTGTACTAAATTGGAAGTACATTAATGTATGGATGTACTATGGCAGAGTGATATGATGACTCACAGGTTCACCTCGTGGTCCAACTGGTCCTACATCACCTTTTGGTCCTGGCTCTCCAGGTTCACCCTACACCAGATTTTACAGAGCATTAGTAAATTTTAAAATAAGTGAACATTTTTTTCAGTGAGTTATACAAGGCCACTGACAAATGCTGTTTCGGGATTGGTGTGGGTAGGTCTTTGTACATTTGTACTTTTGAACATTTGTAATCCTATACCTCCCACTTACATGAAATAAATGTATTTAGATATAAAATACCTTGCGACCAACAGGACCTTGTCTGCCCTTTTCTCCAGGTTGCCCTTGTTCTCCTCCTGTCCCCTAAAGGAAAATTACAAATGTACAATAACTGGCATAGACATGAGCCACAGTTTGCCACCAGGTTTTTACTTTTAGGATCAAACAAACTGTAATACATAGATTTAAAGTCATACATGATAAAACCATCAAAAGGTCCAGAATAAATATAGACACTATGACCAATAAAAACTTAACAAAAGTAGATCAAACAAAAGCATAAAAAACAATCAATGATACATGATCTGATACATTTATGAACAAGTGAATGCAGTAATGAAAGTGTACTAGGAAGGAGAAGTGCAGATGGGTTCACCTAACTCTTTCTTTAAGACAACACTGGGCTTAATTAAAGAAAAAATTTGAGAGTCTTAAAAACCTTAAGTCACAGGTTTGCTTGCACTGCCACACCTACTACTTTTTGACTTGAAGAACCCTGAAACTCGAAACATAGAAGCCACAAACGTGTGCAGCAACAGATGAGCTACTGCACACTCTCTACTGACTTTACATCTATAGGTGAACCAATAAGGTGAATGTCTATAATAAAGTGGACAGAAAGTGAACAGTGTTTTAAAAGTACAGCAGCACTGCTGTGTCTGATCAAATCGTAACAGCTCAACACACACTAACACAACACCACCACATCAGTGTCACCGCAGTGCTGAAAAAGATCCACCACCCAAATAGTACCTGATCTGTGCTGGTCCTGTGGATGTCCTGACCATTAGAGGGTAGGGTAAAGGGGACTAACAAAGTATGTAGATAAACAGACGGACTACAGTTTGTAATTGTAGAACTACAAAGAGCAGTGAACACTAAAACTTAAATAAAGAATAAGGAGATTATACTGAAAAATATAGAATGCCTACAACTTTTGAACAGTAATGTCTTCCAGAGAACACTGGATGGAAGCATAAGCATGTTGCATAAGCATAAGCATGTTGCAGTGGATGTGGGATGACCCTCTGTCTGGAGACCCCTCACCCAGACACCACCAATCTTGCCTTTGTGTGATGTTTGACCAGGCCAGAAAGCACTGCTGGGACTGGAGCCAATGTCAACACAACGATGGGCTAGCAAATTAGACTGCTGCACCACCCAAGCATCATTATTGTTATTTAATGTGCTTGTCCATCACAGGAGGAACCATGTCTTGAGTAGTGGAGCAGCCTTCCAGCCAGGTTGGGCATTACATGCAGACACAATTGGTAGGTCAGCATAAAATGTTGTCCGTTTCACAGATGATTGACAGTGAGGAACAATATACTGTACATATATTACATACACAAATTTAAATGTCAGACTCTTACTCTAGGTCCGGAATTTCCATCCATTCCCCTGAGTCCTGGTGTTCCAACTGGTCCACTAGGGCCCTGCAATAAACAGATATACAATCAAGTCCTTACTGCCAAACTAATTTATAATAATGAATTATTTAATGTATATTTTTTTTTAACTAATTTTTGTGACATTTCCTGTTTCTACTTTTTGAGCAAAATATATTGTAATGACTATGCTTCATATATATTAAACATTTGGGAGTGAAGTCCACACCTGCATAATATAGGTGTGGTTCCTACACCTTAACAGTGTAGGAAGTGAATATACAATATAGAGTTGTGTGACTATAGATATAGACATAATTATTCTATCAGAAGTTTGTTGTCTTATGAATTTGTATAATTTCTTATAGTCTCCACACCCGTGCTCCACCAATTCCAGGCTCCCCTGGGAGACCATTTTCTCCAACTTTTCCAGGAAGACCCTGAAAAAGGTATAGACATAAAATGATACCATATCATACACAGTACATAGCAACAGACATTCAACCCCATAATCAGAAATAGTTGGGACAGTATGGGAAATGCAAATAATAATAATAAATGCAGTGTTGTTACATTTAGTTTGACTTAAATTTTACTTCTGAAAGAATTAACCCAACACTTTTCAATACACATCCATCTTGCAATTCAGGGTTGCAAAATGTTCCAAAAAAGTTGAGACGATAAAGCATTTACCACTTTGTAATGTTGCCATTCCTTCTCACATTACTTAAAATATGTTTTGGCACTCAGGATAACAAGCAGCATTATTTTGTCCCATTCTTCCTGTAAATGTCTTAAGGTGTGTAGTAGTACTGGGCTGCTGTTGCTGTCTCATTTTTACTTACAAAATTCTCCACATATTCTCTATTGGGGACAGGTCAGGACTGCAGACAGGCCAGTGCAGTACCTGTACAATCTTCTTTCCCAGCCATGCCTTTGTAGCGTGTGCACATGTTCCAGAAATGTTTCGTCACTACGAGTGCCTTCTTCAGTCTCAGCTAGTTGGAAAACTGGAAAACATTCCCGATCTTACAATGCATACAGAAAGTCTTCAGACCCTTTCACTTTTTCATATTCTGTTATGTTGAGGCCTTGTCCTAAAATAAAAAAAATAATAATAAAGTTTTCCCCTATCGATCTGCAGTCAATGCCCCATAATAAGAAAAGAAAAACAGATTTTTTGAAATGTTTGCAAATTTATTAAAAAGGAAAACTAAAATGTCAGTATTCACAGCCTTTGCAATGACACTAGAAATTTAGCTCTGGGTGCCTCTCATTTCTCTTGATCATATTTGAGATGTTTCTACACCTTCACTGGAGTCTACCTGTGGTAAATTCAGTTGATTGGACTGATTTGGCGATACACACACCAGTCTACATAAGGTCTCA